>FXXK01000095.1:217067-264834 GCA_900184695.1 Betula pendula | reverse complement strand
TTCACATATCCCTCAAACTATCACTTAATTTATAATATCTTTCAAACTTTTAATTATGATAATATTTTCATAAACTATTAAACAATTGTCAATATTCCCAAAAGATGAAAATACCCATTAAGAAAATAAAAGAAAAAATTCTAGAAAAAACTCAAAACTAAAAATTAAAATAAAAACAAAAATATTATTATTATTATTATTATTATTATTATTATTATTATTATTATTATTATTTTAAAAAAAAAAACTACACCCAATTGTCAAATTCAAAATTTTAAAAAAATTATAATTTTTTGTTTAAAAATTCTTATTTTCATTTTTTTTCAAATTCATAAGGACTTGAAAAAACTAAAACTAAAATTAAAAAAAAATTAAAAACACTACCACCCAATTGGCCAAATTCAAAATTAAAGAATATTATAAAGATTTTCATTTTTTAAAAAAATTATTTTTAAAATGAAATTAATAAATTATTATTTTCTCTTTTTTTCATAAGGGTATTTTTGTCTTATTGAAAATTTGTATGATCCTTTTGTGTTTTTGCTAATCTTGAGGAGATATTGACAATTGTTTGGTAATTTTGAGGACATTGTCAATTGAATAGTAATTTAAAGGAGGTATGTAAACTTTTTTCTAATATAATAAAATAGCGGAAAAATTTTTTAAAAAAAAAACACAAAAATTGAAGTGATTCGGCTACACTACTTAGGTTTAAAATAATAATAATAATAATAATAATAATAATATAAAAATTGCAATGCTTAATCATTCATAAAAAAAAAATAATCCAATAAAATAATATTTTTGTTTTATTGATTTATAGTATTGTTATAATTGGTCTGTTAATTATAGGGAGCATAAGCTGGTACGTGAAGACTGAAGTGTACTAGACAAAATAATAATATAAAAGACAAGAATATATGGAATTATTACATTAATAATAATGTTGCCAATAAGAAATGGACTTACGCCTTTTACATCTTTTCTCTTATTTTTTTTCCATCTCTTCTCATATTAGTCTTACATTAATAATGTCCTCTCTTTTTTTTTCTTTTTTTTTTCCTGTGTGTGTTTATAATTAAAAAGAGCATTATATATTAAACCTAAAGAGAGAACAATTGTCAAAGACCAGGACCAGAAGGAAACGAATATCAGAACATGAATCATATGATAATAACAATCCAAGATAAACTATAGCCAAGAATCTGACGTACGTAGCTACCTCATCAGCGACTGAAATTAATGCCAACCTGCTGACCCAATTATTTAAAAGAACGTTTACAATTAATTATACGCATGCATTATTAATTACCTAGTAATTTTTAAATCAGACAGGTACATTGTACCATCGTTAAAGCAGAACACCAGAGTATACGACCAGATGCAAGTCTTATATAGTTATATATGTTATTGCCGCCGGTGCCACTTGCAGAAGAACTTCATTATTAGAGAATGTTTTTCTTTCTTAATTTCTTTTCTGTTTTTTTTGGTTGGTCGGGGGTTTCTTCTCTGGAATCTGATCAGGAAGCACCCATCAAGAGCCATCTCTAACGAGTTTAATTTGCATGAGAAGGATTACCAAACCCCAAAGAAATATATGGCCGGCATTCGTTTGATAATCTCTTTTTGGGGGTGTTTTTTTCTTTAAAATTTGCAATGTTCAACATTGACAACCTAGTGCATGAGTAATATTCCGTGGGCTATTAGATAGACACGTGTTTTGAATTTTGGTGCTTTATATAACTTTGAAGGTTGACCATATCAAAATTTCAACAGGCAGACTCGTGTTTGCATTCCCATATGGGCGCCCGCCTCTTTTGTAAGGGATGTGTTTGGCAAGTCATATAAGCTCTATCAAATTTTCAACGAGCGCGCGGATAACGCGTTTTGCATGTCCCCACCGCCTTTCTGGACTCATCTGTTATGAATCTTATGATACTAGGTTTAAACAAATAGCAGTTGGTACTAAAGTCTATTTTGATGCATCATGAATGTAATCGGAGCCAACAGGATTTGTTTTTGTTTTTGTTTTTTAAGTAAGCCAACCGGATTTGTTGATACTACGTGCTTCCTTTTATCCGGTTTATGTTTTTTGTTCAACATGCACATGCAATACGAAGGGTTGAAAATTGGGAAGAAGACTATCCTAGCTAGATTACTGGATTAACCATTCTCTCTTTCTTTCTTTTTTATTTTTTTAATACGAGATATTCGACTTCATTCTTTGTGGCTTGACAGCACCTCAAACTCATCATAAGACTTATCAAATATGAAGATCATAGCTTTAAGATCGACTGACTAAATCGATTAACTATTCTCAATGCAATATTATAAGTAATTTCTTATTTCTTACGAACGATAGTCACGTCTACGCAACAAAATAAGTAAATTATTATTAGGGATATTACAATTTTTACTATAAGCATTTTATAAACTAATTAACGTCAACCATTAAACTACTAAATTTTAGGGTTAAATGCTTTTTCAGTACCTGTGGTTTACACGAAAATCAAATGGCTACTTCGGTTTCAAAAAGTATCACAAGTGATACATGTAGTCAATGATATTACCAAGTTGATATTCCTGTTAGTATTCTATCCAAAAAGTTAACGGAGCGCCACGTTACCATCAATTAAAATGCGACACGTGTCCAGTGGACCAAGTTTGAATGTCACGTTAGCCATAAAAATAATAAAACTTAAAAAACAAAAACAAAAAACAAATAATAAAAAAAAAAACCAAAACTTCAAAACTAACTTTTTTTCTTTTTTTTTTCAAACAATGGGGGTGGCCGCCCACCCCTATTTTGGTCAAGGGGGTGGCTTGAGCCACCCCTATGCTAGCCAGGGGGTGGCCGAACCACCTCCAAGTTCAGCCACCCCCAAATTGACCTGTCTGGGGTGGCTGAAACCACCCCAGGGCTAACCGGGGGAGGTCGACCACCCCGATGGCTCTTGGGGGGTAGTTTCAACCACCTCCTTTTGCAATTTGCGGGTAGTCGAACCACTCTCAAGGGCTAATATAAGGGGTGATTCAAGCTACCTCCTTGACCAAAATGGGGGTGGCGGCCACCCCCATTGTATGAAAAAAAAAAAAAAAAAAAAAAAAAAAATTTTTTTTTTTTATTCTTTGTTTTTTGTTTTTTGTTTTTTTTTTTAAGTTTTATTATTTTTATGGCTGACGTGGCGTTCAAACTTGGCTACTGGATACGTGTCGCATTTTAATTGGTGGTGACGTGACGTTCTGTTAACTTTTTGGATGAAAAACTAACGGGAGTACAAACTTGATAATATCGTTAACTATAGATAACACTTGTAATACTTTTTGAAACCGAGGTAGCTATTTGATTTTTGTGTAAACCACAGGTATTGAAAAAGTATTTAACCCTAAATTTTATTGTAATTGATATGACAGTGGCACTTATCACACGCAAGCAAAACTCTATTCTTAGAGCATTTATACCTGGCTAGCCTAGGTTATTTTGGTTAGTTGAGAGATAAATTTGAGTGAAAATGTGGCTACATCTTGCGTGTTACTTTAGCTAAAAAATTGATGAGCTGTTACTGTGCACATAATTTCAGAATGCAGGTGTTTTGAAAAAAAAATAAAAAATTAAAATTGAATAGTGAAAATAGATAATTAAAATAGAAAATGAGATCTAGAAGTTTTTTTTTTTTTTTTTTTAAAAAAAGAATAGATAAAGTAGAAAATGTTGATTTTTTTAGTTAAAATAGAAAGAAAATTGGTGAAGTTACGACTTAGAGACGCAACCAAAAGAAGAGATTGCTGATTGTCATTGGATTAGGCTAGGCCTTGAGCAGGCCGAGATGGGGAGTACCTCGGCCCAAACTGGCTAAGTCCCACACCTCCCAACGCCATACCATCAGAAAGCCCAACCCGACTCGGTGTGCCCAAATTGGATAGTGGGTATTCTTTCTCACCTGCCCATTTTTAGGCCCAAACAGTAGAATGAAATCTATTGATTCTGGAATATCTCTTTCTTTTCCAACTAATAAGAGCAAAATACAACTCTGGAAGCCCCCCAAAAGCCCATTTGCTGACTCTCTCTCTCTCTCTTTCTCTCTCAGTCTCTCATAAACAGAAATGGGGGAAAATAAGCGAAAACGGGGTCGTAAACCCAAAACCCCAACCCAAGAGAACAAGGACTTCCAATACACCACCGCAGCGGCAAACGACGTCGTCTCAGTCCCCATCCCGGCCACCGAACCCACGACGGACCCAAACGACCCATCGGCCTCCCGGAGCGGTCGTGGCCGTCCCCGTAAGCTCAATAAGAACGAGAACCCGCGGGCCAACATAGCTGCTTCACCGGAACACCGGAGCTCCAGACAGGCGGAGCAAAACGGAGACTTGGCCCACGCAACGACGACGATGGCAACGGTAACGACAACGACAAACTCTAATACGATCGTTTCGGAGCCGGTGAAGTGGGAGAACGTGGTGAGGGTGGTGCCCTCCATGGACGCGGTGGTGAAGGTGTTCTGCGTTCATACTGAGCCCAATTTCTCGCTCATGTGGCAGAGGAAGAGGCAGTACAGCACTAGCAGTAGTGGGTTCGTCATTGGGGGCAGGAGGGTCTTGACCAATGCGCATTCGGTGGAGCATCATACCCAGGTGAAGCTCAAGAAGCGGGGTTCGGATACCAAGTACTTGGCAACGGTGTTGGCTATTGGGACTGAGTGTGATATCGGTAATAAGAAATTTGGTTGTTTTAATTTGGTTTTGAGCTGATTTCGTATATGGGTTTGATGTATTTGGGCGTAAAGTTGTCTTTGTTGAGGAACATAACTGATGGGATTTTGTTGAATTGGAATGGGAAGATAGAGCCAATAGCTTGATGATAAATATGTGGATTGTAGGGTGAGATTTTTGTTATTGCAATAATGCGAATGAAAATCTATTAGTAATTCACTAAAAAAAGAAAAAGAAAAACAAAAGTAATGGCTATGGTTCTATCAATTTAATATTACCTATCTAATAGGTTTGTTGTATGTATAGGTATTTACTTGAAGTTTTTATTTGGTTTCGATTCTATAAAAATAGTGAAGAAGTCCTAATTTTTGCGTTTCTGTTGAAATGAATATATGAAAGAGACTGGTGTGTGTCGAAATGGAATAAAAAGTACATGTTAATGGTTCATCCAGTTAAGCTACCACAATGCTTGTGCTGACCCGAAAGTCTGGTTTAATTGAATTAAAATTTTGGAGATGGTATAGTAATGTAACTAAAAGGGTACTTCTTTGTTTGAATTTGTATGTAATGTAACTAAAAGGGTACTTCATTCCTTTTTCGTGATGCTTCAGCAATGCTGACAGTGAGTGATGATGAGTTCTGGGAAGGAGTTTCACCTGTGGAGTTTGGAGATTTGCCTGCACTCCAAGATGCAGTAACTGTTGTGGGCTACCCAATTGGGGGTGACACAATCTCTGTGACAAGTGGTGTTGTGTCACGCATTGAGATACTTTCTTATGTTCATGGGTCAACAGAACTTCTCGGACTGCAGGTTATAGTGTTTTGAGTTTACCTTCTGTTAGACTTACTGTTGATATCATATTTACCTTTTTGTTGACATATTCTCTCTTGCTGTCCCTTGTTATGACATGGTTTTTCCCAGATAGATGCTGCAATAAACTCTGGAAATTCTGGTGGGCCTGCCTTTAATGATAAGGGAAAGTGTGTGGGTATTGCATTTCAGTCTCTTAAACATGAAGATGTGGAGAACATAGGTTATGTCATACCAACACCAGTTATTATGCACTTCATTAAAGATTATGAGAAGAATGGAGCATATACAGGTATCTCAGGGTGTAGTTTTACTTTGTTCAATCCTCCTTCCCCTGAAAGAAGCCCAAAAATAATATTATAACAAATAAACTCACTGCAGAAATTTAGCTATTGTAACTGTAAAGGTTGTTATCTGTATATTGTTCCATCCCTGCATATCTGATCAAGCACCTATAGAACAGGGACAATGCTGAACTTTGAGGTTATTGTTTGTTTGTTGAGACTTTTGAGTTGATCTTCATTTCTTCAAATCTTCTGTTCATTTGCAATGTGTTAGGGTTCCCAATTCTTGGAGTTGAGTGGCAGAAGATAGAAAATCCTGATCTACGCATAGCAATGGGGATGGGACCTGATCAGAAAGGTGTCCGTATCAGAAGAATCGAACCTACTGCTCCTGAGTCTCAGGTTCTGAAGCCATCTGATGTTATCTTGAGTTTTGATGGGGTTAATATTGCTAATGACGGAACAGGTAAACCCCTCCCCTCCCCTCTGGCCAAAAGAAAAAAAAAAAATTGATAATTTAAGATCAGAATTTGTTGCTAGTACTGTGTTCTGTATCTTTTTCACGCATACTCGTTTCTACAATTCTGTGTTCTGGTCTTAAGAAATATCTACCATGAGGAATGATTGCCTATGATAATCTTCTCTAGTAATGCCAATATGCTATAGAACTAACTTAATTAGTTGGCAATTTTTTCTTTAAATCCTTTTTATGCTTTTTAAGGTTCATTTTTTATGATAATTTGGATAAAACGCCCTCTGGTTTGCATGCAACACCTATAAAATTTGAGATGCTTGCCATATCTTAATTTTCTTTGTCAGTTTGAGGTCTTTCATCAAATAATAGGTACAATAGGAAGCATGTGCGATTAAGTGGTTGATTGTTGGGCAACTATGGAAAGTAAATTTTAAAAATGAGGGTTGCTGGGTGCATACAAGAGTTAGAGATGAAGTAATGGAAACTGAACATTTCCAGGAGCTTGGCTTCAGCCAGTGGTTAAAGGGCAACTGACCGAACTACTGTTGTGTCTTGGCTGATAAAAAGAAAGTGCATTGAGTCACTAGTCTGAGAGAGTAAGAGTTCCTATTCTGTAAAGGAAGTCCTGTACTTGATCCCTAAACACTTGTCTTAGTGCAGATGATAATAACATTTGAAGCTTGTCTGAAGTACTTAGGTTCCACACCTCATGCTCGCTTGTTTAAGGTGTCATCTAGAGATGGTTTGGCCACTCCTATGTTGATAACTGTCAGTGCACTATTCTTTCCCTGTCCTGTATCTTTGTTCCATTTCACTTTCACATGAAACACACCTTACGGAAAGGTCATTGTCTTTGTTGTGGCCCAAAAAATTTTAGCAAACCAGGAACTTCTATATAGTCTTTAAGATTTTGTTTCGAATTCACATTGTCTCTTGAGAATACCCACTAACTCTAGCTTTTTTTATTCCTTTTTAGTACCATTCCGGCATGGAGAGCGCATTGGTTTCAGTTATCTTGTTTCTCAAAAATACACTGGGGACAATGCTTTAGTAAAAGTTCTCCGTGATTCAGAGATACTTGAATTCAACATAGGACTTGAAACCCACAAGCGGCTCATCCCAGCACACATCAAGGGCAGGCCTCCTTCTTACTACATTATTGCTGGTTTTGTTTTTACTGCTGTTTCCGTTCCCTATCTTCGTTCTGAGGTGCGTATTTAAGTCTGAAAATTCACTTGCTTATCTTCTTTTTTCTCTGTTTCTTTTGTATTTGTTACTTTCTGTGTTCTTTATCAAAGAACTGGATGAAATCATTTATTGGGTTTTTATATTCACCTGCATGCATCTATATCTCTTTTTCGTTTGTTTGTTTGTTCGTTCTGATACTTTCAGCTTGATGGGGCCTAAAACTTATATTCATAGATTAAAATGACTGAGAGTATGTGCTGCTTGGTTTTAGAATGAGATTCAATTTTGTTCACAATATACAGTATCAACTGTATAGATGGTCACAATGCATTACATTGTCATCGTTGCCCTCATTGTTACCCCGGTTTTATTTCAATTAGTTGGTGTTTTGTGTTTTTTTATCCCTCCATCCACTCGTTGCCCTTCGAACTTATCGTCTGTTAATTAGGGACTATTCTAGGATTTCAGAAACTGTTTATTTTTCAGCTGTTCAGTAAGAGTTGCATCCTTATGTGGATGTTAACTCTGTTTCTAAAGTATCCAGTGAACTGCAGAAACTCAACCTGATGTCATTAGGTTTTATTTGTCTGCTTAGTCATATCAGGTGCAATGTTCAGCTTACCCGAACTGGTGGCACTGCAATGCCCAAGGGGCCGTTTGTTTGCTTATGTGGTTTCAGTTACCTTTGTGCCCCAAGAAAGTCATACATTTAAGAAATATTAGAAGCTCTGTGTCACATTCCAAATTAACATAATAAATGTGGAAGGGATGCAGAGACACTAAATAAGCTGAGGCTTATTTTCTTTTTGTTATGTATTGCACGTTGTGCGAATCATGTATGCTCTGATTGTTGAATCATTTATACAGATAGAATAAAGGAAAAAAAAAAAGGGATAAAGTGACATTTAGTAATGAGCTATATATAATATTTAAGGGTGTGGAACCTATTTATGATTTCCTATTGCAAATGTGGGATCCTAAGATAAGTAAACTTTATGTCCAGTATGGAAAGGATTATGAATTTGATGCTCCAGTGAAACTGTTGGACAAGCATTTACATGCAATGGCAGAATCAGTAGATGAACAGCTTGTTGTTATTTCTCAGGTTTCTCTTGTTGCCTCTCTCATCATCTTTCCCATGACACTTCATTTCATCATATTAGTGCCAGATTTCACTCATCTTGAACTCATCACCTTTGTCCTAAAAATTTGTGCTCTAGGTTCTTGTGGCTGACATTAATATTGGATACGAGGAAATCGTTAATACTCAGGTCAGGAAATATGTGTTACACTGTGATGTAACATTGCTGAAATAATTTGAAGCGGACTGTGTTAACTTAACATCTTCCTGATGTATTCATAGGTTCTTGGTTTCAATGGTAAACCTGTGAAGAATCTTAAGAGCTTGGCCAGCATGGTAGAAAGCTGTGAGGATGAATATCTGAAGTTTGATCTCGAGTATCAACAGGTTCCACCCTCTCTCTCTCTCTCTCACTCTCTCACACACGTAAACACACACAAGCACTCTCTTAACTTTGACAAGTTATAAACATTGTGCAGATAGTGGTCCTGGAGACCAAGACTGCCAAGGCAGCAACTTTAGATATTCTGACAACACATTGCATACCTTCTGCAATGTCTGACGACCTCAAGACTTGAGTGAAAATTTTGGGGAAGGTACAGAAGATTACTCTTCCAGTTATCCTTGGAGTTCATCATTTGCTTGGCCCCCTTATATCTTCTCCATGATGCTGGGGTCTCGTTAATCTTTGTAAACGTTTGGATCTGAATAATGGGTGTTGAGATTTTTCATTTATACTTATATTCATAAATTTTGTTTTAATGGGTAGAACAAAGTGGGCAGGGAGGTGAAGATTGGTTTTCCTAGATCCAGAAAAATCTCGTGATTTCCAGTTTTTAAGTTTTGATTTTGGGTAGGAGGTTACCAGGGATATCTTTCATTTAATATTTATCTCCAGCAAATGCTTTTTTAGATTTATATTTTACTGATTAGTGCACTATACCTTCATGGTGGAGACAAGTCATTTTACAGTAATGTTACTCAGTAATGTTATTCTTCACACTCATTTATCACATCGGTTGACATGACGTGTTTTAAGTGTTAGCGTTAAATAGATGTGAAGAATGACATTACTCTTCATTTTAATACCTTTAACTCTAACATAGATAATATCTAAATGTTTTGTCCTTTTCCACTCTAGAGCCTCATTCACATGCATACATGTTGGCTTGGGCGTGTGCATGACACGCTTATATGCGCAGATTAAATCCAAACAAGTGCTCTTCACGTGACTCTGAAATTTTGGCTGAGAGAAAGTGATCTTCTGACCACAAGTGTACATATGATTCGATTCAATGGAACTAGGTGCTGAGCAATTTGTAGCATGCTTTTGTACAATCGCTTACATTTGCACTTTATCTCCTCCAGTTTTATAGTTCTGCAATAGAGGGACCTTTTGGGTCGTAGATGGTGATTCCAGGCTATCGACTCCACAGTCTGCACCCATCTCTTCTTTTGCTTTACCCCACATCACAGTGTAGAAGCCGACAGATATTATTGTTGCTCCAACAAGACTGTAAAATGCAGAGAATCGGCGAAATTGAATTAAGAACAAGAAGCAGTCAGTGGACGAGCTAAAGCATAGTTTCATCTAGAAAACGAGCTCAACCAGTATAATTGATAGAGGTTTTTCTTCTTTTGGCAGAGAGGGAGAGGGGGTCTATACCTGCCAAGATGGAGAGCATCGCCAAGGAACATAACACCCATAGCAACAGCAATGGCAATTGACAAGGGCTTGAACATCGCTACATAAACAGGACCCTTCAAGTGCAACGCCCATGCATGAACTGTATTGTTCAGGCATGACCCGAAGAGGCCCTAGATAGAGAAAAGCCGCTTTAACTAAGATATTAGAGAAAGGTGATAGGCTTAAATTTTTAGGATAAATGGTGATTTAATATTGTATTATAGCAAATTGAACCTTGATTTCACCCCAACAATGGTGTTAGTTTCTTACCGAGCACACAACAGAGACCAAGGCTATATTTGGCCCCAACCTCCAAGCACTAGAATTTCTTTCTGTAATTAAACCTACTACTGCAGCAATGAGGCTCACACTTAGATTGTAAAAGAATATCACCGTCAGTTCATTCGGGTACTCTTTCATGATTTGTGTCTGCAAAATACAGTAGTATAAGCATCAGATTATATCAAATTGAAAAATATAATGAAATAGGGGTTTAGGTAATGGGCAGGAAATTCACCTGAACAATGTACCATAGTGGAACCAAAATATATTCAGCTGTAAGTAGAAGGCCACCAATTACCCAATCTGATTTTAATGAGTTTAGAGGTTGATGAAGTGAAACAGACGAGGATTGAGCAATCACGATCGGCGGGCCTTTGTAAAGGGTCACTACAAATGCACCTGATATTGAAACTGCGGTGCCCAAGATTTTAGCCAAACTGCTTGTCCTCCTCAAATCTATCTTTTCCATCCTTTTGATGCCAAAAAGAAAAAGAAAAAGAAAAAGAAAAAGACGTGAATAAGAATAGTAGTTATAATAACTTTTGATATAAACTAACTGATAAGACTACACATGAATAGTATAACTTTTTCACCCAAAGTGGTTTTAGTAGTCATTATCATTAAACTATTTGGATTATGGAGTCTAACATGATATTTATCCAGGACCGTAATTTCCTGAAATTGAATTCTGGCTGGGAATGAGAGAGGGGCCCCGGGTCCTAAAGTACCTCTTGAACCGTGGTCCCCTCTCTCATTTCCTGAAATTCAAGAAGGAAAAAAGTAACTCCCTTCAACTTTATCAGAAGGCAAGCAAACGGAGTATTTTGATCTTTTAACACGAGGGTACTTTTGGTAGCTAATTGAAAGAGTGGGAAAGAACCTGAAAAGAATGGCAAGTATGAAGGTGAAAGCTGGCACCAGGTTGCTGATGGCTGAAGCAAGCGTTGGAGAGCTGAAATTGATGCCTGTATACCCCATGATCTGAGATGAACTCCTGCTCCCAACCCAACAAAAATTCAGATTGAAAATCGAAATCAGAAAAGAAACAAAGAATCAGAAAATTCTTGGGCTTTTTTAAAAGCTTGACTGATCCTACAAAAATCATGGGTTTGTTTTGTATACCATCAGAGCTGCATGAGTTCAATAAACTATACCCGATGAGCCCAAGAAGACCAATTTTGGACAGTATGGAAAAACTAAGTGGAGGAAGCACTCTTGATCTGCAAAGGCATATGAACAGAACAACTAATTTAGTTGTAATTTAGATGAAATTTGTAATAATAAATAGTAGAGAGAGAGGGAGAAAGAGAGACCTATGAGAGATAAAGGGTGCGGGAAGGAGGACGATAGCAGCAATGGCATAAGCATAGACAACAAAGACATGGTAGCTCATGCCTTTCAAAGTGGCCGCCTTGAAGAGTGTGTTTAAGCCAACGTTGGTGCACTCCATGGTCACCATGGCCGTGAATGGCAGCACATCCCTGTAACAATTTCCCCCAGCCATGGATACAGAGAGACAAAGACAGCAGCTTCGGCTGGTGCTCTCTTGACAATACAGGGGTGGGAGTGGGACGGGCACTATTATTGGTTAGTGCTGACTTGCAAGGGAAAAATATTGGATCGCTTGTTGCCTTTTATATTCTTTTTTTTTTTTTTGGATTTTTTTTAAAAAGAAATATTCTAATACAAAATGTTGGATTGCTTTTTTTTTTTTTTCTAATCCAAAAAAATGTTGGATTGCTTGTTGCCTTGTTTTGTCCTTTTGACAGAAAGAACAAAAAATAAAAGAAAAAGATAAGGCTATTTTCTTTATATTCTTCTCTCTTTCTTTTCTTTTTTGTTTTTTTGGATTTTTTTAATAAAAAATATTTTAATACAAACTTTACGTAAAACTCTCCACTAAAAACCGGTTTATATAGAGAAGGTATCAATAGTCAACATCCAGGACGACTCACTTTATTAACACCCATTTAATGGTAGTCATTTTTTATCGACAGTCCTATTCACCTACCAATATTTGATATTTGATAACTTAAACACTATGCTCATATAAAGAGAAGGATACAAAGAGAGACAAAGACAGCAGCTTCGGTTGGTGCTATCTTGACACTGCAAGTGGTGGGAGTGGGACGGGTACTACTATTGGTTAGTAACTTAGTGCTGACTTGACAAGGCAAGGGAAAAATGTTGGATTGCTTCTTGCCTTTTTTATTTTTTTTTTCCTTGGATAGATTGCTTGTTGCCTTGTTTTGTCCTTTTGACAGAAAGAACAAAAAAAATAAAAGAAAAAGATTAGGATATTTTCTTTATATTCTTCCCTCTTTTATTTTTTTGGAATTTTTTAAAAAAGAAATATACTAATACAAATTTTAGATAGAATTTATTTTTAAAAATTGGTTTGTAAGGAGGTGTGCGTAATCGCCATCCACAGCGACTCATTCTAACGATATTAACCTGATGATAGCTATTTCTCTTTCTCTTTTGGCGATTTTACTCACTTATCAATATTAAATGACTTAAATACTATGCTCGTATATAGTGTTAAGACAATTTAATTTAATTTATAGGTTGCCCCTTTCGTGATTCAATCACAAAGCTGCAACTCATTCAATCTCATAGTTAACGAGCTACGTTCAATTTCTTCCTCAACGTGATGAGTAGCTCTAATACCAAATAATACTAACCTCATATACAACTCACTCTTATTTTTAGATAGTTTGAGAATTTTTTTGTTTATTCTTTTATCTCTTTTTCTTTTGGGTAAATGAAGTGTGAAACGGATCTTCCATATAATAGTTTAGCACGTCAAGTTTCCTATTGAGACATTATCGAAGTCATAAGTTAATAAATAATAGGTAGCATGGGATAATTAGTGCACTACTAAAAACAGTTGCGTATATCCAAGGAAAAAATAAAAAAAAACAGTTGCGTATCGCCTCGTCAAGTCATGACATCCATCTCAATAATGGAGACACCACCTTCAGCGAAAAGCCCAAATCCAAACTGACTCAAGTCTCACATATTACTTACCCCCCAAAAAAAAACATAGCATTCTTTAGTTTGGATTCATTTCAGAGTATTAAAAGGAATAGAACATGAAATACTGCGTATCTTAGGGAATGTACCTTTGCTGGGAGGGGGACCCCATATTTTAGGGAATGTGCCACACACACGCTCTCAATTAAAGGCAAAAGGAATCAATTAAAGTACCCCGACACAATTTCTTGGGCGCATCGTGGGATTTGGACACTATCCCTAATCTTTTTTGCATGTAGTGCTAGGATTTTGGGTTTGGTGCAATTAGCTGCCAGTACCGAGAGGGAAGGTGGGCCTTGCATTTGTGCGGGCAGTTTGAACAATTGCTTTAAAAAAAGAAAAAAAATTAAAAAAATTAAAAAAAGGGTGTAAGATTGAATCGAGTTTTTGACTATTTTCATTTGAAAGTTAATTAGTATTCGGTGCGAAAAATCAAAACTTTTTATGAGCCGTTAATATGAGCAATAGAGCATAGTTGCCCCCAACATGTATGGCCCCTTGCTCTTTCATATTTAGCAGCCGGTATTACATGTAATATAGACAATTAAGCGGATGGTCATCACAGTCAACGATTCTGGAACTTGGCTTGTGAAGGAATCAAACATGGGTCCTGATTTTCTGGTCATATCACCTTTACGTCCAGCTCAAATCAATTACTAATACTATGTATTTAAAAATTATAAGATTTTTTAATTGTTCATTAGGATTTAGGATTTAACAATTAAGATTAGGACCTCAATTTTTTATAATATAAAGCAAATTTTCAGGCAAAGGAAGCCTCTTCTAATGAAAAATTGGTGAGCACTGCCAATTTGCGACCACACATTAAGGTTCTTTTTTGTTTTTTTTCTTTTTTTTGAGCAAATTACAAGTCAAAGGGAAAGGTTATATGGGGATCCTTCCCACTTAAATTATCATGAGATTTACATTACTTATATGAGTATGCTAAATACTACATTTTCATTTCACTAGGCTAATGTCGTAGTGTTCATTAACTCTTAATTATTATTATTATTTTTTTACAAGAGCTGCTATATCAACCCAATAAAATAAGGTGAGATGGGATATAGTTGCTGTAGTACGTAGGATTACTCTATTTCTATTGTACATCTATATGGCTTATAAATAGGCATTTTCCATGAATTATCACATAAGTCAACAAGATCAACCCCAAAATTCCATGTTCTATATCTTTCATTCTTCTGTTTTCTCTTATTTTATTTTAATATTTTTTACGTGGTATCGGAACCACTTTTCTATGAACCTTTTTTTTTTAAAAAAAAGAAAATTCAAATGAAAAAAGGGTTACATAGGGGGTAACTTTTCTATGACCTTCAATTGTTTGTTAATAAGCTTCTTCGTAGTGCCACACAATTTCTTCTCAGGTGTTTCAAAGAACTATTTACAAAAACAAGAATATCCAAAAATTATACTCGTCCTGATCTACACTATTAGGACAGTTTACGATGAACACCTGTACGAGAGAACACGTAAGTCAGGAGCTTGTTAGGGTGTACCGATGATAGATAGTTCCGATGCTTAAGTCAATAATTTAATCTCTTTGATGCAAATAGTAATAGTGTATCCAATAAACAAAGTTTGAACCCCTTACTTGAATGTCTCCAGCTCCTTTAATATGTTCTTTCCATGTCATGGGTTCTCTGTATTTTGAAGCATTATCATTGAACATCGTGGATAGTTTTGTGTGGACCCGGATCCTCTCCATTTCCTTTGAAATGGAGAGGAGCCGGTTAGGCTTAAAAGAGTGGCAGAATTGTAATTTCATTTTTCAATGAAAAATGAAATTACAATTCTGCCACTCTTTTAAGCCTAACCGGCTGGAAATGGAGAGGATAGAAATGGAGAGGATCCTTTTTCGTTTTGTGTTGGCTTTGCATAGTCATGCATGGCTACCTAGCCTACTCACGTCCGCAACTCTCGAGCTTATGGGAGATGAGTCTACATTATCTGGGATTTTCTACTCCCTAGCACTCTCGAATACTCATGATAATGAGGGGCACGTGTCCCTTATTCTCGAGGCTCACTGTAGTTTCCTTGTTGGGCTTTGCTATTTAGTGTGGGTTGTAGGCCTTTTGATTATATTTGGCCCAAATCCCTAACATACACCATGCCTGTAGAATGAAGTTAGAATCTGTTGATTTTTTTCTTTAGAGTAGTTACGCTGCTGATTTTTTTTTTTTTTCTCAATAGTACATACTCAGCTTTATTAAAAGGATAAGCTTATGAACGAAATCTTATGATACTACTATTAACTTTTAGCATAATCTCTTTTTAGTGTGAATTGGATTGCAAAATGATAAAATCTATTAGTATATTAATTAAATGATTAAATTTATTTATTTTCAATTAGAAAGCTTTTGAACGGACAGCTTTGGTATGTATTATTGAATTTACCGTATAGGTTCTAATTGTTGATTTACACTCAGAGATACCCAACAAACATTTTTACCATTCTGACTTGTTCTTTGCTCTGAACTTGAAAAAAGACCATTAAGGTATTAGATTTAGATTGCAAGCAGGTTCTGAAAAAAATATTTTAATCAGCAAGCATTCACATGCATACATGCATTCTATAAACGTTCGACTTTGTTGCTTTTCAACAAAGGGGTCTTTTCATCACATGAAGATCCCAAGTTTCCAAAGCGAAAGTCCTCGCCCGATTGTTCTTTTGCTTTTGCCCATATCACACCATAAAACCCAATTGATAGTATTATTGCTCCAACAACACTGCAACACAGAGGAAGAAAACAAGGGAGATTAAATACAGGGGAACTAACACAAGTAGTTTCTGATTCTTTCTGAGAGAGAGAGAGAGAGAGAGAGAGAGAGAGAGATTGTATACCTCCCAAGATAGAGAGCATCGCCAAGGAATATGACACCCCTAGCAGCTGCAATGACAATTGAGAATGGCCTGAAAATTGATATATACACAGGCCCCTTCAAGTGCAAGCCCCACGTGTGAACAAGAGCGCTCAAGCATGAACCAACAAATCCCTGGTTGGAGAGAATTAATCATTTAATCAATATTTTAACATACGCTATTTTTAATAGGTAAGGCGTATAAGTAAATGACAAGTAAAGATCGAACTCAGAACTTTTAGCTATGATACCATATCAAATCACCTCTTATCTCAAAAACTTAAACTAATAGAAAAAGATAAATTTAATTATTTAATGAATACTTTAACATAAGCCACACATTTCTTACCGAGTATATAATGGCGACCAGGGTTATATCAGGCCTTAGCCTCCATGCACTCAGGTTTGCTTCTGCTATTAAACATACTGGTGCAGCTATAATTGTCGCACACAAGTTGTATATGAAGACTACAATTACCTCTGCTGGATATATTTTCATTATCTGGGTCTGTAAAATGCCACATAAATTAACCACTTTAATTAGCTTTTTGATCAATTTTATCTTTTAAGTTTGCCAAATCCGGATATTCAAAGAATTCCCATACAAAAAATACCTGAACAATGTACCAGATAGAAATTAGAAGGTACTCAGAAGCAATTAAAAGGCCACCTATGATCCAATTCGATTGTGATGAGTCCAGAGGAGAATCATGAACTGAAATGCCGGATGGTGATTGATCAGATGAAGCCGATATGAGTGTAGGGCCCTTGTAGAGAACTACTATCAATGCGCCTGATATTGATACTATGGTGCCCATGATTTTAGCCTGAGTAATCGAGCTTCTCAAAGCTAGTTTTTCCATCCTTTTTTAAGCATCCCCATAAATTCAGGCCAAAAGGAAAGAAAAGAAGAAATTTTGGTGAGGTGTCAAGTATCAACTATAGTTGTCTTCAAGCACAATCAATAATTAAAAAGATGACTACATATTCACACAAAAAAAAAAAAAAAAAAAAAAAAAAAAAGATGACTACATGGACGTAAAGGTTTGAGATCGGAGGCTACCCATCTAGTAAGGTTTGAGATCACTTGTCTTTCATTGATACTGAAAAACGCAAAACGCCCCAAACAACACCTATATACAGAGGGGTGAATAGGGTGTTTTTAGTAAATAAAGTCTCAATAATACACCAAGAAGGACCATGAAAAGTATGGCTTCTTGCTTTATCTTTATAAAAGCACCTCCATTTTTTTAATTTTTGTACCCATATCAGATTTTTAATCATCCAGTGCCATGGCATTGCCTAGATAGTATTTTATGTAATACTCATAACTAACCAATCAAAAGAGTTTCTCGTGGCAAAGATCACTTTACAAAAAGAGAGACAAATATTGCAGGAATAATTTAAAGCATGGGAAAATTACATTTTACCTCTTAATGTTTGAAGAGATTTTTAATTTAGCCTTTAATGTTTCAAAATTTGTAATGTATCCCACCGAGGTTGTAAAAAATTTTTAATTCAACTCATCTGTTACCCTTTACCGTCTCATCTAACGAAAATTGTAATTTTTACTATTTACATTCTCAAATTACCCTCAACTGAACTTCTTATTTTTCAAAATATATTTTTATTTATTTATTATTATTTTTTTAAAAAAAAAACGAAAAGAAAAATAAAACAGAATCTGAAAATAAAATGAATGGTGTATAGTAAAAATTTAATTTCTGTCAGTTCAGACGGCAAAATTTAAAAGAAGGGTTGAATTGAATTTTTTTTTTGTAAATATTGAAGGGTACATTACAAATTTTTAAACATCGGAAGCTAAATTAAAAATTCTCTCAAACATTGAGGGGGTAAAGTATAATTTTTCTTTAAAATATTGATTAAATAATTAAATTTAACTCTAATTTCATCAAATTTGCCTTTCATTTAATTAAAATATTTTATATGTTAGACTATGTCTATTAAAAAAAAAAAATTGAATTCATACATAAAAAAAAATTATATATTAAAATATTAATTAAATGATTAAATTTTAAAATTATAGCATGAAAACATATTAAAGTAGTGAGTAATGACTTTCATGAGCAGGTGATATTTGTCTTTTACAATCATTGCGGATGTTTTAACCTTTTGCATTCATGAATGAAAGAAACAAGTCTCAAAACTTAAACTAATAAGAAAGAACAAAGATAATTATTTAATTAATATCATGACGCTTAAAGTCGGTGATAAAATAAACAGAACTCTGAAGGCATATGAGAATTAAGAAGATAAATAATAAATAAACCTGAAAAAGACGGCAAGTATGAAGGTAAAAGCCGGTGACAGGTTGCCGATGGCTGAAGCAAGAGTTGGTGAACTGTACTCTATACCTTTGTAGCCACATAACTGGGCTAAAACCCTGCTCTCCCAAACATAAGGAACATATTAAACATAAGATGAATATATACATCATGTTCTTATTATTATTATCTCCACATTAATTAATGACAAAATCAAACTTGGAAATTAAGGTTGTTGTGTCGTATTTTCGTACCCAAGCACTCCAAGTAGGAAAATTTTGTAGAGGAGAGACAACTTGAATGGAGGAAGCCCTGCGGTTCTGCAGGTACCAAGATATAGCCTTAATTTTGTCCACATTTTCATATATAGGAAAGTGATTTTAAGAGACATACCGGCGAAAGATGAAGGGCAAAGGGAGAAGAACAAGAGTAGCTATGGCGTAGGAATAGGCAACAAAGACGTAGTAGCTCAAACCTTTCAAAGTGGCTGCTTTGAATAAGGTGTATAAGCCCATGCCGGCGCACTCTACTGCTACCATGGCTGAAAATGGCAGAACATCCTTGTAAAAGTAGCTCTGCGCCATTCTCTCCCTCTCCCTCTCAATGATTTCTATTGCTTCTGTACAGCATCCTCAGTTTGCTCCTTAATGCTCATTAGCATTTTTATAATATCATTCTCGATTTGACATCATTTTTTGCTTTTTATAAATAGTTGGACAGCGACATGCATAACCGATTGGTTGTCTAGACTTTAGGGTGATATATTTAAAATTTGATTGTTCTTTAACAAAACATTGTGGAGTGCCTGAGTATTGATGGCCTGATGGCCCACAAGATAAAATTTCTATGAATTACACCACCAACGGGCCCACAAGACAAATTCCTATGAGTGACTATCAATCTAAGCTATCCAAAAGAATTGTGGGACTCCTAGAGGGCCTGACTACCAGCAAGCCTGCCAAAAAAGCCACCTGCCAAGAATCACTATATCTCAAACTGTTTTTTCTAATAAAATTCTTTTTAATACCTAAGAGACTATATCTCAAATTTATTTGTGTTGGATTGTTCGAAAAAGTCAACAGAGCTGGTGCTTAGTGACGGATCATTTGTCTTTAGTTTCAAGAGTTTTCTACCTGCTCTGGTCTGACAAGGATTTAGGAAATTGAATTCTAAGTCTAGGATCAAGAAAATGCCATTGGAAAAGGTCTAATTCTAGATCAGGGGGGCAATTTTCTTGTATTTCTAATTGAGAATTTACTTTGATACCTCAAGAACATTTCAGTTTTAAACGGCTACCAAGACAATCCACTTGCATAACTCATGTCCACTTCGACCATTGAATAATCAAAATTGGACTGTCCTCTCACAAAAGGCAGTCATCCAAAAGATACCAATAATCACATAGTAAAAGTAAATACCAAAACTGTTGAAGCACATACATCTTGACAGTATATCACATAATACTCAAAACAGAATCTTTCAAGTTCTCTACGTCTCTCTAATAGCAAGCATACAAATTAGTTTGTCTGTCTTTGTGTATTTGCATGTGCGCACGTGAAGATGGCCATACTCTGTCTTTGTACAACTTAATTTCTTGGTTCCCCTGCATTACTCAGGCTTCACACTGGTGATACTGGGAGAAACAGAAGGCCAAATCAGAAGCATGCCAAAAGCAATCGTGGCTACCCCTCTAATCCTACCTTACAAGTTGCCATGTTAAAGAAACAAATCCTCTCTGGAATTCTTCCCATTGCATCATTGCATGTCAAGGGAATCTATTCCTTTAAGAGAAAGGAAAAGTCACGGATAACCCAGAGTACAAAAGACCCTCTTTTCCTAAATTCACGTGGATGGAAACCACACATAGCCTTCCCCACCAGTACGATAGCAGCAATGCCTGGAAATTGCTTCTTTTGAAACTCATCTACTGCTTTTGAACACTGTGGCTCACAAACCATCACTGCTTCAGGCTTCTTTTGTGGAGATGCAGTCTGATTATGACACCACACATATCCATTCCTCTTTCAAGACCTATCTCAATGTCTCTTATCTCTTGCTTTGCACACATTTCCACCTCAAACTTGCACCTCTTACAATTACACTGAAAGCCCCATGTCTTTGACATTTCCTTGCGCTTGTTGAATAACGAAAGCGCATGATAACAGGCAACGGTAATCTCTTCACCTGCCTTAACATCCCTTTTTAAGTATGAACCATCACATAATCCCCTACACGTAAGCGCCTTACATTAGGACTACATTAATGGTTAATGAATGAAGCCAGTAGTCCAACACCCAAAACACAAATTTCACCCAAGCATTTCATCAAACACTTGGCAGGCTCAAAACACAAATAGACATTTTTTTTTTTTAATGAACTGTGCAATTCGACTTGTTTAAGACTTGGACTTATTATTTTGTGTTTTTGAGGATTACTCCTGTCTTTCTATAGCTTCCAGCAGCCGCAAAGAAACTTTAGAAGAGACTTTTCTATATTAGCTCAAGTTGCAACTTCTTTTCAAATCGACTAGGGTTAATGTGATTGAAAAAGGAAGCATTCCACAGGCATACCTCTACGGTAGGGGTTGGAGGTGGTGGTCGGCGGAGGTGGTTGAGGTGGCCGTTGTGTCTCTTGAATGGGGCTCCTGGTACTATCGATCAAGGAAGGGGGCTCAAGTTTTGGGGCAGCTTTCGATTGTGTGTGGACGTGCTCCTTCGTTTTGGTATGCCAAGTTGACGTGGCAGCGACCCATTGGAAGTGAAAAAAGGCAACAAAAAAAAAAAATCTGTTGACTCACGTTGTGGATTTAGACCGCCAAAGAAAAAATATCTTCAAGGTTAAATTCTTTCAGATTGGCATTTGATTTGATTTATACAATAATGCAGATTGGCATTTTTTGCTTTTAGTTTTTTTTTTTTTTTCTTTTCTTTTCTTTTTTCCTTCACATCAAAGGTGGGAGCAAAGCAGTAGAACTGTAGATGCTTCGGACAATCTCTTCATTTTCATTAATTTCTGATATTCTGTTGTATTGCATTGCTCTGGTCAATTCATCCTCCTCTCTCTGTAGGCTAACTTGAGTTCCTTTCATCGCTTTGGACACAGTAGTCTTACAGAGAAAGGCTGCCAAAGACGCAATTCCTTATTATTTGGTGATTGTCCTAAATTATGTACTAATTAATTTTATAATTTCAGAAGAAAGCAAAAGAATGATTGATTGGTGGCCAGTTGGCCTAGACACTGCTTTATATATTACAAGAAGGTAGTTTGGCCGATAGCCTTCATTCACACGTCAAAGCTTTTTATTTGCTATATTTTCTTTCAAATATTTAATTATATACAAGACTTTATTTATAGAACAAGAGTATAAACATTTCACGTCTCTCCTACTTCTACATTAACAACAATAATTAATTTATACAAACTATCTTGTAACTCTTGAATATTGAGTTATTGTAACTACTGTTTCAATACCGCTATTTACAAAAAACGTGTGCCTTGCTCTGTAGTTAAAATTACCCTTGAGGTATTAGAATTGCAAGTAGGTGCTCAACAATGTTTCATCAGCTAGCATTCATCTCCATACATCTATTCTGAATACCTTCAACTTTACATGTTTGCAACAAAGGGGTCTTATCATTTGATGAGGGTTCCAAGCTACCAATGCCACAATCCTCACTCATTTCTTCTTCTTCTTTTTTTGTCATTCCCCATATAGCAGCATAAAACCCAATTGATATTATTACTGCCCCAACAACACTGCAAAATCAGGAAGAAAAAAAAAGGCAAGTGAACTACCAAGGGATATCTATACACAAGTTATAGCAAATAGCAGTTGCTTCTTTAAATTGATTGAATTGTATACCTCCCAAGATATAGAGCATCACCAAGGAATATGACACCCATAGCAGCTGCAATGGCAATTGACAATGGCTTGAAGATTGATATATAAACAGGCCCCTTCAAATGCAGGCCCCAAGTATGGACAACACTGCTGAAAGATGAAGCAAATCCCTGCTCAGAGAAAATTTGTCCGGTAAGACAATACAAATAGCCTGGCTTGTCATGGTAGTCCGTTATTAGCTTCTTACCGAGTATACAATGGTAACTAATGCTATATCAGGCTTTAGTCTCCAAGCGCTCAAGTTTGTTTCTGCAATTAAACATAATGGTGCAGATATAACTGTCCCACACAACATGCACAAGAAGGTCACAACTATCTCCGATGGATATATTTTCATAACTTGAGTCTGTAAAATGCCACAAAATTCAAAATTAGCACTTTGATCAATCTTTAGAGTAGTACCATGTTTCACATATTGAGCAAGTACCTGAACAATGTACCACATTGAAAATAGAAGGTACTCAACAGCAAGTAGAAGGCCACCTATGACCCTTTTCGTTTGTGATGAGCCCAGAGGAAAATGATGTGAAAGGGAGGGTGGTTCAAATGAGGACGATATGATTTTAGGGCCCTCATAGAGAACAATCACCAATGCACCTGATATTGATACTATAGTGCCCATGATTTTGGCCCGAGTATTTGAGCTTCTCAAATCTAGCTTTTCCATCCTTTTTGAAGCACCCATATAAGGTTAGAATGAGAGAAAATACAAAGTTCTTATGACAGTAACCAATAAGAAATTAATACGTTTAACAGACGTGGTGATTAAAGAAATGATTACATGGACTTACAGTTTGAAATCATAATTTGTGCAATGATCAACGACAATCCATACTTAGCCCATGTTTTACCCTACCCATGTAAGCCATGCTTTGCACAATTGGCCATGAGAGAGAGTGAGGCAGTTGTTCTTTGAAATACAAAACCTCTTCCCTATTAGTTTCAAACTACATAAAACTTTTGGCCTCTACCAATTTGGTAGATTACCATCGGAGTTTCGGGTTACAGTGAATGGGTTCATTTGTGAAGAAAATTCTATAAAAAAATGTCAGAGTCGTTTATTAAATTTGCAAGTTTGTGTCTAGACTACAAATGTTTTGTAAGTATAAATTAATTATAACAATTACTACTTTAATCATGAAGGCCGGGGCCCATCGCATTGCCTGAAGACCATTCAGTGGAATGCATCTTTATAATCAACCAATCAAATGATTCCTGGCAACAACAGTAACTTTACATGCGGAATAAAAAAAATAACAAATAATATATATACTCCTCCTAGGTCTTAATTAATGACTTTCATAAGCAGAAGATTTTGTCCTTAATAATATTGATATAACCGGTTGTTTAACAATTCCTCTCCATTAATCACATGGCCAAAGCTAAGAGACACATGCATGATTGCTTAAAACACAAGCAACAATATAATAAATTGACAGAAATAATAAAAACAGAGCTCCAAGGATGAAGAAAAAAAACCTGAAAATGACCGCAAGTATGAAAGTAAAAGCCGGTGTGAGATTGCTCATGGCTGAAGCAAGAGTGGCGGAGCTGTATTCTATACCTTTGTACCCACATATCGTACCTACAGAGCTGCCCTCCCACAGATAATCAACATATATATATATATATAGCTTCTCCTAATTAACCACAAAATATACCAGAATTAATATAGCTTGTTGGGTATATATTATTTTCTTACCCAAGCACTCCGAGGAGAAAAATTCTGTACAGGAGAGACAGCTTCAATGGAGGAAACCCAGTCGTCTTTCTGCAAAAAAAAAAAAAAGAGATGTCAGACCATGTGCTTTTAATTGGGTTTATGAAGAATTAATCTTTATATAGAGAATCGGGTTAATTAAGAGGCAGGTCACCTGCTAAAGATGAAGGCCAAGGGGAGAAGAACAAGAGTGGAGACGGCATAAGAGTAAGCATTGAAGACGTAGCTACTCATCCCTTTCAAACAGGCTGCTATGAACAACACGTTTACGACCACATTTGTGCACTCCACAGCAACCATGGCTGAAAACGGCAGAACATCCTTGTAAAAGTAGTTCCGTGACATCTCTCTCTCTCTCTCTCGCCCGCTCTCAATAGTTTCTATTGAGAATACCTTTGCAGCTCCATTAACTTGCCATTTAGTTTACTTATAAAAAAGAGTCGCTCGATCAATGGTTTTTATAACATAATTAATTCATCAAAGCCAAAAATATCTCAGCAGTCACGTCATTTTGATGACCAAAACGAAGTGGGTAACTCTAAAACTGGTTTGGTCAGGCTCATTTTAGTACATTTTTTCCTTAATCAAGACTTTAGCGCTCACTTACAAAAAAGAAAAAAGACTTTAGTGCTCAAAATTATTTGGAATTTGATTGTACGTTTGAACAAACTTTCTTTTAAACCAGGTTTGAAGAAGGGCAAAATTGCAATTTTAAACGTGGGGGACAAAATTGAAAAAAAAAATTAAGGGGATAAAAATTTGATTTTAAAAGAATTATAAGCATGTTTAAAAACATTTTGGGGAACATTTTGAGGCCCAAGCCTCTTGGTAGTTCCGCACATCGTTTGAAAGACAACTCAATTCATTAAATTGACATATATTTTTTTCAATCAAATTTATCAAATTAATATTTATTCACATATGCACGGTAGAATTGCGTTTACTCTTAAGACACGTGTACTGAATTAGAAAAATTCAACCCAATTTAGAAAAAAAGCTTGTCCTTCCACATTTCTGCTTTTGCATAACGTTGAACATTGGACTGTGGATCCACGAGCCATAATTTTTAGTCCTGGAAACCGTGACAAAAATTTAATGATTGCTGGCAAGAATTGCAGGTATGCAAATCAAATGGATATAGATGTAATTAGAAAAAAAATGGATAGAGATGTGATTTTCAATGTTTTGATTATTTGCTCCTTCTGGACTTAATTTGGACAAATGAGAATCAGATCCACATGGAAAATCATTTTAAGATTCTCATATCATTACATGTTTAACTTCATCCGTTTCTTCCAAAGCATTAATGCTACACTCTATGTACAAAAATAAGCTTAAATCCCCTCTTGAAGCTTCGAAAAAGCAATTTAGCCCTCACTGTAACTGCATTTCTGATAATTTCTTAAATTAAAACGCTAAAAAGACCAAGGGGAGAGAGAACTTGAGTTCCTTTCATCGCTTTGCAAACAGTGGTCTTACAAAGAAAGGATGCCAAAGAAGCAACTCCTTATATTCTTAAAACTCGCTGCATCATTCTGCAATTTCTGATAATCTTAAGCCACAAATAAAGATTATAGTGGAGAAAATTAACTGGGATATCCATCTCATAACTGCTGAATCTATTTCCCATTTCAGCCTTTCCATATTCGTAAGAGACGAAGGCAAATGCTTTTCACATGGCAGTAGAAGCTTCAACTCAGGATAGAATGTTCTTGCTCCATAGGAGTATGGAAGTTCATAAGAAATTGGCGATTTGCTGGCATATTTCCTTCACCAAACTACATGCTTAGATCTATCATAAATAATTGTTCGAGAAAATGACAGAATCCCGACTTTTAGGCAAGCAAGCAGGGAGGTGATAATCAATAACCATTTATGCTCTGTGGTAAGTTGGATTAATGCAATTTTTGTTCAAATCTAGAAATAATTCAGGTGCTGGTATAACCCCAGGCAAGAAATTCAACTCAGGTTAGCTAGTGATGATGACAAGGGAACGAAGGCACCTTTGCTTTGTTTAGTGCCATCACTTGTCCAAGTTGGCCACTGAATATATCCTAAAATATTGGCTCAATGCATGCTTATTTGGTGATTGTCCTAACTTATATGCTATAATTTTTTATATTTAGAAGAAAGCAAAAGAATGATTGATTGGTGGCAGCAAGCGTTGACCATAGACACAGCTATCTAACAAAAACGTGTGCCTTCCTCTGAGGTATTAGAATTGCAAGTAGGTGCTGAACAATGTTTCATCAGCTAGCATTCGTCTCCATACAGCTCTTCTACATACCTTCAACTTTACATCTTTGCAACAAAGGGGTCTTATCATTTGATGAGGGTTCCAAGCTACCAAAGCCGCAATCCTCACTCATTTCTTCTTCTTCTTCTTTTGCTATTCCCCATATAGCAGCATAAAACCCAATTGATATTATTACTGCTCCAACAACACTGCAAAATCAGGAAGAAAAAAAAAAAAGCAAGTGAACTACGAAGAGATATACACAAGTTATAGCAAATATGAGTTGCTTCCTTGAATTGATTGAAATGCTCAACTCCCAAGAGAGAGAGGGAGAGAGAGAATTCTATACCTCCCTAGATATAGAGCATCACCAAGGAATATGACACCCATAGCAGCTGCTATGGCAATTGACAATGGCCTGAAGATTGATACATACACAGGCCCCTTCAAGTGCAGGCCCCAAGTGTGGACTACTGTGCAAAAAGATGAACCAAATCCCTGCTCAGAGAGAATTTGTCCGGTAAGACATTACCAATAGCCTGGCTTGTCATGAAAGTCCATTAGTTTCTTACCGAATATACAATGGCAACTAATGCTATATCAGGCTTTAGTCTCCAAGCACTCAAGTTTGTTTCTGCAATTAAACATAGTGGTGCAGATATAACAGTCCCACACAATATGTACAAGAAGACCACAACTATCTCCGATGGATATATTTTCATAACTTGAGTCTGTAAAATGCCACAAAAGTCAATATGAGTGCTTTGAATTCTTTGGAGTAGTACTATGTTTCACATATCGAGCAAGTACTTGAAATGAGAATTCACCAAGGAAATTACCTGAACAATGTACCACATTGAAAATAGAAGGTTCTCAACGGCAAGTAGAAGGCCACCTGTAACCCTATTCGTTTGTGATGAGCCCAGAGGAAAATGATGTGAAAGGGATGATGGTTGAGATGAGGGCCATATGATTTTAGGGCCCTCATAGAGAACAATTACCAGTGCACCTGATATTGACACTAAGGTGCCCATGATTTTAGCCCGAGTACTTGAGCTTCTCAAAGCTAGCTTTTCCATCCTTTTTGAAGCACCCATATATATAAGGTTAAAAGGAGAGAAAATAGAAAGTTCTAATGACAGTAACCAATAAGAAACGTATTTGACAAACTTGATGTTAAATAAATGACTACATGGACTTACAGTTTGAAATAATAATTGTGCAATGATCAACAACAATCGAAACAAATAATGCATCTTATGCTCTGGTTTTGGTCTTCGATTATCTGTCAAAATGGACTACATGGACTTACAAATTGTCCAATATCACATAATGAAAAATTACGTGCCTTTCCTTGGATGTCAAGTTGAAAGAAAAGCTGATAAGTGTTTGTTTGAAATCCTATTCTAAATTGTTAGGTCTTATATTTGCGTTGTTATTTGTAGTGTTTAAGTTAGGGTTGAGTTTGGTTCAAAAAATCCAGTTTATGAAGACTCTTGTGACTCTCACTCGATCTATGCTTGAGCAAAGTATTCGAGACTTCGCTGAACTCACGTTGGAACAAACAAGTGTGATGCTCAAACCAAGAGTTAGCTCAAGTGAGTTTGTGGCAAATTGTTTCTTTTTGTGCACGATTTGCCATACTTGGCCCATATTTTACCCTACCTATATAAGCCATGCTTTGCACAATTTTCTATGAGAGAGAAAGAGGGACGGTTGTTTTTTGACCATGGAGGGAATTCTAAACATCCTAAGCCTAAACTAATATTCACAACCTCTCTCTTTCAGTTTCTAACCACAAAAAACTTTTAAACTCTACCAATTTGGTAGATCACCACCAGAGTTCCGGGTTGCAGTGAATGAGTTTGATTTTGGAGGAAATTCTATAGCAGAATGTCATAGTTTTGGAGTTGTTGTGATGGGAGACAAACAGGTTGTTTATTATGTTTGCAAATATGTGTCTAGACTACAAAGGTTTTGTAAGTATAAACTGGTTGTAACAATTAATTCTTCTATAGTGGAAATTTCTTGAGGTTGGCTGCCTTCGGAGTGGTTTTTCTTTTGAAAAGTTCTTCAAAAGTCTCCACTTCACCGCCAAAATTCTTTAGTCATTTTTGTTTTATCCTTACCAAAATCCTTTGAGGTAAGAAAGCTTGATCTAGTCTTGATTTATGTGATATGTTCCATGCTAGAGCCTCATCTAGGTCATTGATTTTCCCACCAAAATCTGATTTTTGACATATGTGCCCTAACTTGGTTGATTGAGCTTGTGCGGAAAACCCTAATCTTTGCGTTTTTACTCTGTTTTTCCTACCATTTTGTCATATCTCTCCCAAACCCTTCTGTACTTATCCCATCGTGGCTTTCTATGTATATTTTTATGCATTTTTCCTTAAGCTTTTAATATTTAATCATGCACGTTTTATTTTTGGATGTTACAAGCACCCACATGGAACCAACACATGCACGCACATGGTTCACGAGGCCAATATTTTTGAATCAAGTGCCATAAAACTAAGACCGAGCAAAATAGCATGGAAGTGGCTCTGATGCCACATGTTAGCACTTAAAATAATATATTAGAATACGTAGCGGAAAATATAGACATTACCTCTAGCCATATTTACTCAAGCAAATCAAATAACCTCAACAACAGAAATCTGAAAAGCATTTTGTAAAGAGGTGTCTTCTAACCTATGCCAAGAATGCCTCATAAATGGAATACATAAGCTCTGTATATGTAGACTAAGTTAGAGACTCAATTAAAATTCTATCTTAATTATTCCTCCTATCAAAGAATAAAAATCAATTCCAATTATGATTTCACAAATAATGCCTTAATTTGTGTCTAATTAAACCATATGTGTCATGTGGGTCACACTTTAATTTAATTGCTATGAGGTTTCTAACAAGAGGCACATTGCATAAAAGACAAGCAACAATATTATAAACAGAAACAAAAACAGAACTCCGAGGAACATTTAGAGAAAATGAAGGAAACCTGAAAATGACCGCAAGTATGAAAATAAAAGCCGGTGTGAGGTTGCTCATGGCTGAAGCAAGAGTGGCCGAACTGTATTCTATACCTTTGTACCCACATATCTGACCTACAGACCTGCCCTCCCACAAATAATCAGCATAGATTCTCCAAACCACAAAATATACTAGAATAGCTTGCTCGGTATTATTTTCTTACCCAAGCACTCCGAGGAGAAAAATTCTGTAGAGGAGAGACAGCTTCAATGGAGGAAGCCCAGTCTTTCTGCGAAAAAAAAAAAAAAAGAACAAGAAAAGATGTCAGACCATGTACTTTTCATTGGCTTTATGAAGATTGTTAAGATTTAGAGATGGAGGAAGATAAATGAGAGGGATGTTTATTTCTGGAATAGATTTCTACGTCTTTCTGCCAATTTTTTACGTTTACAGAGAGAACACTGAATATATAGACAGTAAGATCCACATTTTGTGGATAGTGTCCTTCCTTAACACCCTCCCTCAAGCTAAACTTGCTTGAAGTAAACAATACGTTTTAGCTTGAAGTATACAACACAAAGGCAGACTTACATAATTAAAAAATAAATAATAATAATGAAAATGAAAATAACAAAATGCGCTAAAAACTTCAACGCCGGTCGAATCTTGCCGGAAAACTGCAATTGGCGGGCCGCGGTAAAAACTCGCCGCAAAACACCCGGGGGCGGTCAAAAATGGTAGCAGCCGGCAACTGTGGCCGAGAATGGGCTTTTAACAAAAGAGCAACGATTGGGCTAAATCAGAAATTAAAAAAAAAAAAAAACACTGTTTACGAGGCCCGTAAACAGTAAAATCACGGGCTTTTAACAAAAGACCAACTATAAGCCCAAGAATTACTCCTCAATTTGGAACCACTTTCACAATGCAAAAGACAGCTCATTCAATGTTCACGGGACACTGATGCACACTGATGCCGTGTGCAGACAAGAAAAGTGAGAGGTCTACCGTACGAAGAAAAGAGGAAAAGATGGCTACTGATGCCGTGTGCCGATAAGAAAAGTGACAGGTTTCTGCACACCTCTCTGAATATTGTACAGTGGCGGAGAGAAACATATGCAGAGGATGAATTTTGATATGGGTCTGAGTTCAAGCTTTGAACTTTCGTGGTACAATGAGCAGAGGCCTCAAACTCTTCTTCTTAGAAGATGATGGCTCTGCAAGAAGACGAGACCCAACAGCTGCAAAGCCCACCAATGCCCCTTGATGCTCTGTTCTGTGCGGAAGAGAGTCAAACAACGGAGCAGCGGTGGTGCAAGCAACCGTGTCTTCTGACCCGCGAAGGCCATGAAATGGACGGTGAAGAATCCTAACCGTCAAAGAAGCAAGAAAAACACCCAAGATTTGAAAATCGTTGGGCAACAGTCCGATCTCCACCGAGGAACAGAGTTTATTTCTGGAATGGATTTCTACGTCTTTCTGCCTATTTTTACGTTTACAGAAAACACTAAATATATAGACATGTTAGGAGAGAACATATCCAGTGAATCCATATGGATGAGATTCACTGCACAGTAAGATCCACATTTTGTGGTCCTTCCTTAACAAATATCTTTATACAGAGAATCGGGTTAAGAGACAGACCGGCTAAAGATGAAGGCCAATGGGAGAAGAAGAAGAGTGGAGACGGCATAAGAGTAAGTATTGAAGACGTAGTTACTCATCCCTTTCAAACTGGCTGCTATGAGCTAAAGATGAAGGCCAATGGGAGAAGAAGAAGAGTGGAGACGGCATAAGAGTAAGCATTGAAGACGTAGTTACTCATCCCTTTCAAACTGGCTGCTATGAACAACACGTTTACCACCACATTTGTGCACTCGACAGCAACCATGGCTGAAAATGGCAGAACATCCTTGTAACAGTAGTTCCGTAACATCTCTCTCTTTCTCTCGCCCCCTTTCTCTTTCTCCCTTTCAATAGTTTCTAGTTAAAAAGAGTCGCTGAACGGTTTTTTATAATATAATTAATTAATTCATCAAAAACCAAAAATATCTCTTCAGTGACGTCATTAGAAAAGTGTAACCGAATTCGACATTTCTGCTTTGCAAAACGTTTAACTTTGGACTGTGGAGCCAAGGGCCAAAATATTTAATCCGGGAGGGATAAGATACTCTGAATAAAATTTAAAGATTGCTGGCAAGAATTGCAGGTATACAAGTCAAATGGATATCGATGGGTTTAAGGTTATATTAGGTACGTGAAGTAGTTACTTTTTAAAATGATTTTTATTAAAAATAGAATAAATATATAAATTATTTTTGGAATAGTTCTTTTCATAACTAAAAAAAATGTCTATTCTTTCATTTGAAAGAATATTAATTCCTCTAAAAAGAAAAATTATTTCAAAGTATTCTTGACTTAATTGGCGTTTTACAATCGCAAGTTCATTAACAAGTAAAAAAATTGGGTCGCATTGAATAACGCCAGCTACTGTATTGGACAAATCACTTTCACTTTGAGTTTTCATCTCTCAGCCTGGAAGGATTCTTCCCTACAATCTCTTTGGGCTTCTCTTAGTTCGGGTTTTATCAAAGGTAATTTTAATGTGACGATCAGAGATTCTTTTGCTGTGGCGGCTATTGTCTTTAGTGATTCCTCATATATCATTATTATGACAGCTACTCAAAAACTTTGAATCTTAGATGCTCTTCTTGGTAAAGTTGCCGCCACCCTCCTTGCTTCTAGATTGGCTCTCTCCTCAGGTTTTTGATAGATTTATTCTTGAGGGCGATGCTTTTTGGTTATTTTGGCTATCAATAACCCAGCCCTTTTTACTTCTTGAAATTTTTGTAATTATGTTTCTGAAATTAGTTTAGTTTCTTGTTCCTTTCAAAGTTGAAAAACTTTGAAAGTGTTTTGTAGTGCAAATTATTGTGCACATGCTCTAACTAAATGGACCACTTCTCACCTGGTGTTTGGAAGCATTCCCATAAGATCTCATATTATTTCGTCCATTTGAATCAAAAGTTAAAAAAAAAATCCTCCCTTGTAGTCCTTTTTCCTATTCAATTAAAAAAAAGAATTCTCATATCATTGCATGTTTAACTTCATTGTTTCTTCTGAAGTATTAATGCTACACTCTCTCTATGTACAAAACTAAGCTTAAATCCCCTCTTTAAGCTTATAAAAAGCAATCTGGCCCTCACTACAACTGCATTTCTGACAAGTTCTTAAATTAAAACGCTAAAAAGACAAAAAGGGGGAGAGAGAGAGATGGTAACATATGTACACCAAAAAAGAAAGAAAATAATGATATGACATCCAGAATATACAGGATTCAGCTCTTCCTCCGTTTTCTTCTCAGAAAAGGCATAGCACTTAGACCTCCTACAGAGGTCGTTCCAGTATCATCTTTAGTATTCTCCTGCAGAGACCCCCTCCCCTTTGAATTACCATCATTACTTGAAGTATTTAGATGGTCCACATTCGACGTGGTATCATGTGCATCCATCTTCCCTCCTTCTTGAAGTCCATTCAAGGCACCTTTGGGGACCAAGTTAGAATGAACTGAACCATTATCAATATCAGCTTCATCCATGAAACCAGAGCGATGGGATAGGTCAGCATTTCCTGAGGCAGTAGCTAAAGCTGGGCCATGACCTCCATCTTGGTCATTCTCTGGCTCACCTTCATCCAAGCAAAACCCACCTCCCATGTTGAGGTAATCCTTAGAAAACTCGGCCTCAAAAGAAGGATCGCCACACTGGCTCACATCTGGTTGACCAATCTCACATTCTTCAGTGCAAAAGCCACCTCCAATATCAAGATAGTCTCTTTGCAAGCACTCCTCAAGAGCAGGATGTCCTGCATTATGCTGTTTCTTTTCATTATGACCAGAAGTTGCATCTCCGCATACAACCTGGGCCGAAGATATATCTCGCTCTACTGCCTCTTCATCCAAGCATTCTTTTTCGCTTTGGTCTGATGATTTGTCCACATCATCAGCTTCAAAGTGATTCACAGTGTAATCTACAGGCTTCCGAACTCGTGTTGACTGAAACATAGAAGCAGGACAACAAACAGAAAGATGAATCATTGAAGTTGGGTAAGGGTTAGAAAGAAAAGACAAATTATTCTCTTCGGTCGCGTACATATCTCAGATATCAATCTAAATTGAATGGTAAAGCACAATGTGTAATCAAAAAAAGGCTTGGTGCCACATAATTCCATGATGATGATACTTCGTTGTATTATTAAAAGAGCACAGAAAAGATTGTAGCTTACCCTTCGCACTTCGTCTGGCCCTTCTAACTTTTCCACAAGAACGTCCTGCCCATCATCACCATCACTGTCACCACTACTGCTTTCAAATGGTTCAAAACCAGAACTTCTTTTTCCCCTTCCTCTTCCTATTCCCCTGCCTCTCCCTCTTCCTCTGCTTCTTCCATTCCCACGTGATGCTCTGTTGTGACTTCGCCTGCCCTGTGCCTCCATAGGTGGTTCTGTACTCTTCTCTATTGATGGAAAAGGCTCTCCAGCATTCCTCCTTTTCCTTGAATGCTTAGGTGTTGATTTGTCCATATAGTTACTTTGGTTTTGAACATCACTCTCATCTAGTTTCTTTGAAGGTTTCTCTGACTCGATATCAACCGGGCTTACTCTTCTTTTCTTTCTACTTTTGGAAACCTCTTGCAAGGGATCATCCATCACCTCCGAGGTTTGGTTTCCAGTGATTCCTTTAACGGCTTTATTAATTCTCTTACTACGAATTTTCGCAAATCGTTCATTGAAAGTGTAAAATGCTTCCAACCGCAATTGAGTCTTCATCAAACAAGTAACGGATGTCATCAGCATTATTTTTCAAGATAAGAAAAATTATTGAAATCATAACCCAGGATGTTTGATAACCAACTAAATAAAGGTTGCTCAGATTATATGCACCAAATAATTTTGATTTAATTTTAGGTGATGGTAGAGATGAGACTGTCTGTGTGTGTGCGCGCATGTGAAGGGGCGAGGGAAGAGAGGAAGTGCATAAGTTCCTGACCTCATGTTTGTCATACTCCTTCAGAACAGGTACTAGCAACTCATCCGCCTTCTGGGTAGCCCACCCAAACTTTTCCCAACACAATCTGTATAAAAAATGAAATATGAGCATACTCCAATAGGAAACCAGTCCAACACCAGAAAGATAACTCCACGTTTCACCAGGAATATGTTAAGTTAAAGCCTGTCTACAAATTTTGACCACTTCCATGAACTATATATGGTTTTTAAATATGATTTCCCCTTTCAGAGTAGTATATTAGCAGAAAACTTTAACATGAAGACAGATATCTTTAATTCATGATAACAGATAGATGTACACGGTGACCCTAGCTGGAAACCTCTAAAATTATGGTCAAGTTCTCATATTTTTTCTGTACTTAAAAGTGAGAATGCTCATCATCTCACTAAAAGCTGGAATTCATACAACCTAGAAGTTAAATTTCAAGAAACAACTCACTTGCGAAGAACAAAATGATCTGGCTTTCCCCATGTAAATGGCTCAGTTGACTTGTCAAGTTGTGGAGAAAAGTAAGCAGAGATAACCACTTCACTAGGAAAAGAAGAGGGAATATGCCAGTTCTTGCTCACATTTCTCTGTTAAAAGGAGATAAGAGATAATAACATTCAAAATGACAGAGCAATCACAAAGTGATTCTTCCATATATATAATAACAAGAAGAAGGCAGCAAACATGATAATTACATGCTTATCCATAAAAATATGCTTTATGTCGTGCATGTAAGTTGCAGACTGCTTCTGCTCTTGAGCTTGGGACATGTTTAGGTCAGATGCAGAGACTTCTTCTGTGTTACTTTTTGAGCAATTCGAACTGGTGTCACCAACTTTTGGTCCCCTTTTTTTCCCACTCAATCCTTTTTCTGCATCAAGCTTTTTCAGGATGGTGGGATCTGGAGACTCAATCCACTCCCGGAATTTGCAGAGGCCATCTTCCTCAGGAAATGCATTTACAACCTCAATAGCGTTGACAATGCCAATCCCACTACATCCAAAATACAACCATTAATGTGTTAAGTTAGCAACCAAATTCAGCAACCTTCTGAATGCAAATAAGTAATTTAATTTCTACTATCATAAATGACAAGAAACAATAGCATGAGATCACAATAATGAGTAACTTCACAAAACAAATTTATATGCAGCACAGAAAAATCAGACATATCTGTGGCAAGACCTGACTTTAGAGTTGCAATCACTAGCAAAAGTTCCTAATAGCTGAGGTAATCAGGCCTGCAGCTCTTAGTTACCTGATACCTTCAGTATAATCACTTCCAAGAAGCAATGCCATCCGAATTAATTTTTCTCTTGTCAAGCCAAGCTCCTTCTCAATGTCCTGATAACAAAATGCATGAGCAATAGATACAAGCAAATTTCACTGCATAATTTAATTATTCTAAAAAAAAAAAAAAAAGAACAAAAGAACAAAGGTGGGGAAACGGAAAATACAAGGACCTTGAGTAACTGAATGGACCATTAGAAGGGAAAGTGGGAACAGGAAATAAAGAAAAAGATACTTTATATATTCTTCTCACAAAGCCAAAAGAAAAAAATAATCCAAACAACTAAATAACAAGCAGTATAAGAGCAGAAATGGCTTTCTCAACCCAAAAATAAAAAAGGTTAAATACAAGCCCCTTGAACTATCAACTATTGTCAATAAAAACCCACGAATTGACAGATGTGACACTTGGATACATTAAACTACCATTTTGTTGCAATTAAGCTATTTTTTTGTCATTCTTCCAAAAATACCCCTATTTTCTTAAAATAAAAAATAAAATAAAATAAACAAACAAAATTTTGATTTTTTTGTTTTAGTTTTTTAATTAATTTTTTTTTTTAAAAAAAAATAGGGGTATATTTGGAAGAATAAGAGAAAAGTAGCTTAATTGTAACAAAATTATAGTTTGATGTATCTAAGTGTTACACTTGTTAGTTCGTGGGGCTTTTTTAAAATGGCTGGTAATTCAAGAGGCTTAAATGTATTTAACCCAAAAAATACCATATAAGGAGATGGTAAATTTTTTAGGTTTTTTTTAACTCTAGTCTAACAAAGCCTCACAAAGTAAACTGGAGAAAGGACAAAAAAAGGGATAAGATAAGATTACAAATTTAAAAAGTTAAAAAAACATTTATAAACTTTTCAAAATAAATAAATATATTTAGGACAATAAATAGAACAGGAAGAAGAGGCATGCTGCTCGACCAAATTCAGACCTTCATGAGGTATGTCTCAACATATTTTCGGTCATCAAATATATTCTTGTAAACACTTCTAGCGCCAAACAAAAACACATCAGAGTCATCAGTCACAACACCATCAACAAGGTTTGTAAGTTCCATATAAGCGCATTGAGCTTCTGCTTCCATTGGTGCAATAATATATGGCAATCCAAACATTTGAAGTAGTTCCTGTAGATTCATCAAAATTATAACAGATTTATCTTTCTCCAGGAAAGACCATAACTCACTGAAAAAGAGGCCATACAGAAAGAGAAAACAAAAAACTCATAATCAACCACTTAACAAAGTATTCATTTGACAAGTAACACATACAATATTCACAAGTGATGGAAAGAAAATGTCATAATTTATAGCTTTCCAATTCATTTCAAGAAGTCAAAAATCTAACAGATGCATTAAGTGCAACAAAATCCACCTTCTTCAATTCAACCACATCAAAGAATCAATGCACATTATAGAGTACACATAATAGGCTTTTTTATTTTTTATTTTTTATAAGTAATCGAGATATCATAAAAAGCATAAGACACCCCTAGATACACAAGAAGTATATATGAGAAAACACTTAATTAAAAGGAGAAAAGAGAATATGAAAGTCATGATAGCTAATCACCAAAAGATAAACAAAAGCTGATGTCCATAGATACAAAGTATAGAAAAATGACAATTTAAGCTCCTCCAAAGTTTTCTCACGGTTCTCAAAACTTCTATCATTCATTTTCCTACATAGATACCACAAAAGGCATGAAAGCACCAACTTCCACACAACAGCACTCTGAGCGCTCCCAGCAATCCACCAACACACATATGGAAAGGGAATTTATACTTTTTATGGAAAGTGAACTTAATACTTCAAAATATCAAAAATGTAGACAAAGCCTTTTATGAGCTGTATGCTGGCAATAAAGTGTTTTTTACTAATGGATTTGGGCCTCCCATTATTGTTTAGTTATTAAGAGATCAGTGAATAGCAGATGTTGACAGAGTGATAGTGTGGCAAATCAAGCCAGTCCAACCAAATCAGTTAATCATAACCATATATATTATTCGAGCATTACAAAATCTAAGCCACGCACCTGGCATTCTGAAAACATCTCACTGCTGACAGATTCTGCATTACGCTCAAGCCTTCTCTGTTCATTTCCTAAATTCAAATATTCTTGGTTGAGAATTAGCATTTCCTCATCCAAATTACCCTCTGTGACTTCGACCTGCAGATTTTCATTTCCCTCAAAGGGAGAATTGTTCTTGTTGTTCTCCCTTTCCTCAACATTATTGTCGATTTTTTTTTTGGCAGCCAACTTATGCTGAAAATCAAGGTCATCTGTTGAGTCTTTTGTGGATAACTTTATTAGAGGAAAGTTAGGGTTAATCATGTCAGTAAAACGATGAACAGGTGCAGCTTTAGTATCATTGGTCATATCACCAATCAGAATGTCATTGGTATTGGCACCAGCTATGGTATCAGAAATATGAGAATTAGCCTCTGAACCATAGTTAGGAGAGTTAGATAAGCCAGAACCCACTCTAAAGGTATCCAATAGATGTTCTGTAATCACATGGACCTCCTCCTTCTCCAAAGGAGTTACAGATTCTGCACATGGCATTTCTCTGTCCAAATTCCCAATTTCACTTGCATCTTGCATTGATTGTCCAGAACATAAACCTGGGTATTTTTCATGTGGCTTATTTATCAGCACCCGGTTGTTATCAGAATTCCATGCCACAGATGACATCAACTGCCGCCCAGAAGAATCAGTAGTTTGTAACACAGTTACTCCAGCCACACTATCTGGCTTTTCAACTCCATCAACAATTTCACAAAATGACTCATTTTCTTGAGTACCATTCTGCCCTGGCAAAAGTTCCCCACCTATACTATTTTTCTGATCGAAGATTCCAATATCTTTATGAACCTTTTCCCCATAATTCTTCTCATCTTGAGCTAGTTCAAGATTAGATTCCTTATCCCCTACATATTCGAGACTTCTCCTTATTGCTTCCTGCAAATCAGTCTCTTCTTCTATATGACCTTTAGAAACTGTTCTCCCTGATTCTGCTTGGCACAAGGAGGTGCTTTTATGGAAGTCAACTTCTTCCTCCCATTCCACATCACTCTCATCACTCATGTTGCCTTCCTCAAGAGAGGGCTTAGTTTCAGCTCTTCCATCAGTAGAGAGACTATTACCTTTCTCTTTGATGATTCCTTCCACCCAGTCACAGTGTGAATGAAGGTCAGAAGGTTGCTTCCTTGATGAGGCATTGTCAGCAGAAGAGATTTTTACTGGATTCCCTGCTACTAAATGAGCAAATAGATCGTCATCACCATCAAAACACTTATTCTTCTCATCATCTTCAAAGGATATCTCCATGGAAGTGTCATTTTTTAAAATGGTCTCCTCATTTTTCTCATTCAAGTTAGCAGATTCACTATTATCATCGTGTGAAGCCTCTACAGACTGGTTTTTACTAGGAAAACTTCTTCGAATGGTAATTTCATTTCTGTCGAGCATGGTTGGAGTATTTGCAATGTTTTTTGCACTTGCACTCTCCTGCTCAATCTCTTTCATCAAATCCAAATTTCTTTGTATATCACGAGTCATACGGATCCCCATAGCTCTCACTCTACTGACTCGAACACGCCCCCTCTCATCCAAATATGTCTCAACATTGTCATCAAAAACCCTACTAGATTCATCCAGGTCCGAACCAGTCATGGTATTGGACTTACTGGTAGATGCAACACCATTGATAGATTCTTGAGAAGGATGCTGTGTGTGTGTCTCTTGTGACTTATCTCCATTTCGCTGTGCTTTGGCAGATGTAAGTGCTCTGCAATTTTGAGAATGTTGTAGATGAACAAAAGTCATTAATCAATAAATGAAAAAGGATCCTCCCCCCCCCCCCCCCCTCCGGCACGGGGGAACCTTTTAAAATAATGAAAAAGCAGCCTTACTAAAAAACAAGCAGTAAATATGAGTTCAATTGTAAGCAGGCATGGCTGTTTGTCATGCATAATAACATACTAAACATTGAAAACACAATCACTCACTGTTTATCACCAGTAAATGATGATGAGAAGATAAATTCTCTGTTCGCTTCGGAGGCTATCCGAGAAGTCTGTACACCTCCTACCCCCCTCCCTGAAGCAGATTTCTGCACTTCATCTATCTCTCGACGGAAAGCAACAGTTTTCAGATAAGCTTGTATTTGCAGCTCAGAGAACTTTGTAGGATCCTAAATGTGCATGAAAAGAACCAGTAAAAACATGGAATCCATAGGGTTCAAACAAAAGTGCAAAATTGAAACTAAGGAACCTCAATGATAGGGATATGCCAGCAATAATGATAGATCCCTCAAGATTATAGGGAGAGAATGCCAAATAATTACCCAAATCCTGAAAAACATTCCATATCGATACTCTATAGCATAAATTGCCAATATATATCATACATTTTCCATAACTAATAACCTACTAATGAATTGAGCGATGTACAGTCACATTTGATATCAATCTGTGCTCAAAAACCCTGGAACCCTACATGTAAACCCACAACTCACATGCTTTGATTCCAGGATTCTGAAAAAATCCGATTATCACCATCGCGTGTGTTATGTAAATGAAGAGTTCTGATAATGAAAACACCGATTATTACATGGCTAATTAGATATAAGTATTCATGGGATGCTTCTAAACTTACAACTCTTTCCCAGATCACTCACTCATATAGCATTCTAAATCTGGTCTTTTTTCTTTTCTTTTTTTTAGTAGTAAAAGCAGAACGTTGAGGATTATCAACAACTTTGACCACTAGAATCTCGTTACTGTCTAATGACTTTTTTTTATCATTATCAAAAATAGAAAAGAAAGTCATTAAGAGTATCCCACGAGAAGCATGGCATTCTACATCTGCTCTTTTTTCTTTTTTTTTTTAATACCAAAAGCAGAACGCTGAGAACTATCAACATCTTTCACCACCTAGAATCTCATTTCCTGTCTAAAGGAGCAAACAGCTCAACCAAGAAACATAGCACAAGAAGTCATTTGGTGTATTCCGGTAGGAGCATTACTTCTTTCCACCTACAGTTTGATCCTTAACTTTCTATACAGATGACACCGCTGCAGTACTTAAGTATCAGTTCATCCCAGAAATTCCATGCCACCATCATTTCTCACCTGAATAACATTCTCTAAGTTTTTAACAACAGATAACATCTTTTAGTTAGTGATTCGCAAGCCATATTTGCAACCTAGCATTTACTTCACATTAACATCAATCAGAAATACATATTAAGGCATTCCAGAACCAACCTTCTTGACTTTCTGATACTTTTGTCTGTTTTCCGCAAATAATCTTTCTCTCATCTACGAAGAAGGACATCAATAACAAACATCAGAATAAAAAGGCTGTTAAGGAGGAATAGCCAAAATGCTAAAGTTGAGAAAAATCCATAAACAAGCAGGCACTTACATGAACAAGAAGATCAAGTTGCATTGACGGAGGCAAAGCAGCCAATACGTTTGGGTCAAATTCACCATTCATTGCAGGCTGCAAAATTAGTTAGATGCAATAACCAACATATATTTAACATAGACCAACAAGTCTCACAAGAAAAAATAACACTGAGGTCTAAACCTCACAACCCCAAAGAGAGCCTTTTTTTCCCAAATATGGGTGTTGAGAAAGCTACCCCGATAAAATACAAACCAACCATATTAACACTTGGGCCATGTTTGTGTAACAGGTATGCTAATAGCATGATTGTATCTTATTAATAGACAGTGCCCCCCAAAGTTTGGTTTGTGCAAAATTCATGCCCACACCTATTGACTAGTGTATCCAATACCTCCAAAATGGGGTTAAAACCAATACCCACCAAGGAGTTATGATAATCTCATTCCCATTCATTAAGGAGAAAAAGAAACTAAATTCAAACCACCAGCACCACAATCAATACAACCGTCACAAAGCCACCTCGTTGTATCCATCATTACCTCTCATCACTTTTCTCTGTAGCTATGGTTCCTTTCTTCCTCACTATCGGAATCCCATCTGCCTTGAGACAACCAACACTGACAACACCCATTGTTAGGCCCATCAGTATCCACTTGGGCATTGTCAATTGCCTTCAAGATCATTGCAAGCCATCATCATCAACACCAAATTCAGTTTCTCTCTCCCTTTTACTATGATTTTCACAAAATTATCAGCAATTAAATTATAGAACTCCACTTAATTCATTCGGTATAGCAGGCTATCTCTAGTGCAATGGTAAAATAGTCTCATAAGCATGGGTTTGAGTATTGAGAGGGATCACTTCATAATAAAAAAAAATGCTGAAAGCTAGCAACTTAATCCCTCCTAAAACCCTACTTATGTGGTGAACGAACCAGCACTGATGACCATTTAAAATTCATCTGACACCCATTTTCAAGCTAAAAATCAGGAAAATACTAATACTTTGTTCACTGCCATTGCCATAAGATATTACCATGAGAAGGGTATTTATTGCGAATAACATTCCCATTACTTGGGTCAACCAAAAAATGCATATGGAAATCACATGGATCTTCCCATTTTGGATACTTACTTTCCAAACATAGTATCTAGAGTGAAGACCTTGAAATGAGAATGGAGGGAACAGGGAACCCAATCCCATTCCACTCTTTCCTGGCAATCAAATGCCGCCTTATTTTTCAAGATTGACCCAGTAAAAGGAAACCAATAATACAGATATCCGTAGCATTTTAAACAGCTTCAAACTTATTTCGAGTCATCCATGACGATACTTTTTACCATAACACTGTTTTTTACGGGCTTATGGAATCTAATAAGCCTGTTAAACTAGTTCGAACCAGTAAAAGGAAACCAATAATATAGATATCCGTAGCATTTTAAACAGCTTCAAACTTATTTCGAGTCATCCATGCGGCTATTTTTTACCATAACACTGTTTTTTACGGGCTTATGGGATCTAATAAGCCTGCTAAACTAGTTCAACCTAACAACCCCCTTAAACATACATAGTATGTCGTCAACTGTAATGACAAAAGATAATAACTCCAAATCTCTACGTAGCACCAACTTACCAGCATCATCTCTTCATGTTCATCTTCATCTTCATATTCTTCACCAACCTCCTCCTCAGAAGAAAAATGAGCAACAGATTTAGATGCACTGTTAGCTAACCTCCCATTTTCCTCTGCCATAATAGATGCTGCCAACCTAAACTTACTCATCAGAATCAATCATAATTTTTTTATAAAAAAAAAAACCATGTAGTTGAAATACCACTGTAAACTACAACTTTGTAAGCAGCTTACATTTCATCTAGCTTTTCCTGAATGTCACTCCTTGATACCAGATCATCACCGTTTGAACTAAAACCAAACATGTCAGCTTCATCTGACAAAGTCTTTTTACCCTTAGCATCATCATCCTGCAACTGTCTCTGGTTCTCATCATCTGCTGCTGCCAACTTCTTCCCCTTGAGCTGTCACACAAATTGAATCAAGCAAAAAGACTGTACATTAAAACAGAGACACTGGCTAGGTTGATGGAAAAACCATTATTATGTATAGTTTATCAAAACAATATATAGGGTGACCTAAAATCCTAGGAAAACAACATCATAATGAAGGAAAAAACTAAAAAAATTGACCTGATACATACCCATCACTCTGTATATAGGGGCACTAACCTGAGCAAGAAGATTGCGCTGCATCGACTGAGGCAAAGCAGCTAATACAGCTGGATCAACTTCGCCATGCTCTGCAGGCTGCAAAATAAATTGAATGCAATAACCCCAAATTATTTAGCACATAGGTGAAGAAGTGAACGTGAGCATTAATTAACACTGAGACTTTACAGCTCACAACCCAAAGAGATATGGTCTTTACCAAATATGGGTGTTAAGTTAGCCCCCCTGACATCATAAAAACCAACTATTCCTAATTAATTTCCAATGATGAACTGGCATAACAAACCAGTCAACCATGAGAGGCAGTATCTACATTGACCATAAAGATAAAATTACCAGTATCATCTCTTCCTCTTCATTGTAATCCTCCTCCTCAGAAGGAATAGCAGCAGCAGAAGATGTTGATGCATTTTTAGTGAACCTCCCATCTTCCTCTGCCTGAATAGATGCTGCCAACCTACATTAACTCATTCAAACAGTCAATGAAACCTATCAGACCACATAGTTGAAAGATAGCCTCATAACCGCAAATGGAGTGTGCAGCTTACATTTCATCTAGTTTCTCCTGATTGGAACTCTTTAAAATCATATCCTCCCCTTCTAACCGATTCCCCACCATGTTGGTTTGATCTGACAAAATCTTCTCACCCTTGCCATCACTCTTCTGCCTCTGCTTCTGCTTCTGCTTCTCAATATCCTTTGCCAGTTCTTTCAGCTTCATTGCCTTAAGCTGCTAACAAGAATTAAAATTAACACTATACACTCACGCCAATAGCCAATATATCATATCAAATACACCACCAAATTGTAACTCATTCAAAACTAACTAGAACTTTCTTCTGTTTAATCAACTAAGAAAAATGAAACTCTCAGGCTCAGTCAAGATTTTATTTTTCAAAAAACCAGAACATAAAAATTAGACCATAAAACCAAGTTCAGTTTCGTTTATCTAATTCTCCTAAACAAAACACTCGGCCACATAATGTCCATTGCAAAACTCAAAAGTCACCTTCTACATCCAAAACCTACAAGATTTCATTACTACAAACACTCATATGGGGCTCACAACAAAGACATAAATACAGAGAGAGCTAACACAACAAATTCCTACCCATTCATTCAAACAACCCACATACCTGATTGAGAAGCAACTTCTCGGCGGTCTTGCGGACCTTGGCCTGCGCATTGTCACGCTGTCGGCGGCGGGCAATGACGGTGCGGCGCTTGAGGGCGGGGGTGGCCCCGTCGAAGACGAAGACGGGCTTGGTCCTGAGGAACAAAAGCTTGCAAATCCGGCGGAAGAAGCCGAGCAAGTGCGCGTTCCGTACCATCTCGCCCTTCTCGTCTCGCATCGCCTTCATGAACTGCACCATCCATATGCTCGCATCTGCAAAGAGAATTTAGAGTTTTGGTTGAGAAATGAGGGGTTCAGGTTAGGATTAGGGTTAGGGATTTGAGTGGCAGTACCGATGGCGAGCTTTTTGCCAGCCAGCGTTTCGACGGACACGCGGCGGCCGACGGGGGCCAGTAGCTCCCACAGACCGTGCACTCCCATTTGTAATCGTCTTGCCCACGACTGCGACGCTTTCTGATCTTTCAGTTAGTGCATTGCCGCCAAGACTTGTTAAAAGACGACGATTTGTTAAAAACGACGTCGTAGGAATACATATCGACTGCACCGCAACCAAAGCGGTTTTGTTAGGTAAAAAAAACTATTTTTAAGAACTTACTGGTACAATATCATAATTTTAAAAATTTCTAAATGTGTATGATATTTTTAAATTTATTTTTTTAAAACATTATTTCACATTTTCAAGCACAAGTCAATTGAACTTTCAATCCCATAATTATTCGTTAAAATTCACGATCTCGTAGAGAATCCTGCACTCAAAACTCGATTTCCATTAAAACTATTACACAGCCTTAAATAGTTTTGAAATTTTATTTAAAAAAAAAAATAGTTTTAAAATTGAGTAATGTTATACGAAAAAGTCTACTTTTCTGACCCTTTCATCCAACTCTCATCCAACTCAAGTGTAAAAAAATTTTAATTTTTTTTTTTTTTTTTGGTAAAACACAAGGAGAGTTGGATGGAGTTGGATGCTTGGATTGGAATCCAAGCATCCCCATGTTTATACTCATAATTTTTTTACAACTTGTTAACACATGTCAGTATGTAATTGGAGTCACGTCACTTACTAAAAAAATTTAACATTCTTCAATCACGTGTTAACATATGTCAATAATCGTAAAAGAATCATTAGTCTAACATTAGCCAAGCATTTGATTGGGCAAGCAGAATTGGTGTTGCAGCTAGCATTTCTGAGGCATTAACCTTCATGCATCAGGAACTAAAAGACGATGGGATTGCTCATGGCAACTTGAAATCCTGCAACATCTTGATGAACAAGAATATGGAGCCCTGCATTAGTGAATATGGTCTTATGTCCATGGATAGTAAATATGGCTCACCTCTTACCGGAAACAGAGCATCTAGAGCCTTCAAAGGGGACATTTATGGACTTGGTGTAATTCTTCTCGAGCTCCTCACTGGAAAGATGGCGCAGAACAGTGGAGTTGACCTTGCAGATTGGGTTCTCTCAGTTGTTAGAGAGGAGTGGACTGCTGAAGTCTTTGACAAGTCCCTCATTTCAGAAGGTGCAAGTGAAGAGAGAATGCTAAACTTGCTGCAGGTGGCCATTAAATGTGTTAACAATTCGCCTGAAGCAAGGCCAAGCATAAACCAAGTTGCTACCATGGTCAACACACTAAAAGATGAAGACGATAGATCCATGTCTTTTGAACCATGACAAGAGTAATTATCTCTTGCTTATTTATCAAAGTCCCGACCCAAGTTATAAAAAAACATTAGAAGAAACTTGCCAGAAGAAGCAATATGTTGTACTTTTCAACTAATAATTGAAAGATCACATTCTGATCCCCCTTTTATTAATGGCTGCAATTTCTTATATCTTAAGAATGATGTTGTAAAATCTCTTTTATCATATTCTAATAGCCAAATGCTCCAAGTATTACAACTTTTGTTACTAAGTTATGTGTAAATGAATTTGTAAATAAATTTGTAGTAAAAATTGTATTACCTCTAACAACACTCAGTCCAATAAGCCTAGAATGTATGCGGATGCCACTCATTAATAAATCATGTTTCTTGAAAATTGCATGTTCAAACTTTTGCAGTTTAAGATTTACCGAAATCTTGGGTCGTTTTTTATGGTACTTTAATATTTATCATCTTTACTAATTAAATATTTATCGCAGTTATCAGCTCAATACTTACCAATAAATTAAAAATATTTTAATAGTGGTAAAAATTGAGGTAGTAAAATTTGAGTTATTTAAATTGAAAATGATTATTAAAATTCAAGGAACTCTACTCTACCTTATGAAATATCCTAAAAACTCTAAAACAAATTGATATATAAGCTAAATAATTCAATAAGCATCCTTTCAATAACATTTAATGAGGAAGTATGATGTTTGGATCAATTATTCAATAAATTTAATTATTAAACAAAAAACCATGTTACCATAACTTGGAAAAGAACTCAAGTCGCCAGAATTTTCCAGAACCATTTGAAAATGTTTGAGGTTCTTGGTTTTGTAAATGACACTAACTATAAGCATGGATCAAACAATATGAAGCAATTTGACAGGATTAAAGAATGTTTAAAATTCTATGCTTGATTAAGAAGATGCAGAATGAGAGAAATGAGGATAGCAATAGAATTTTTAGGACACAACACTACAACAGAGAAGCTGAGCATCTTTGGGAGGACGAGGCCCATTAGAGCCGGCAGGCCTTTGTTTTTTTTAGTTTGGAAGGAGGACCTGTACTTATCTTGCTGTCGCTATTGGCAACATTTTCAACGTCTAAATATTTTCAGTCAAATTGCTTTCTTTTGAAAGGAAAAAATAGATTTAGACCCGATGTTCCACATCTTTTTTTTATTTTGACTATAATCAGGGGCGTAGCTAGCATTTTAGGTTTGGAGGGGCCAAAATTAAAAGAAAAAAAGTGGGGGGATCAAAAATAAATTTTAAGAGTATATTTTTTAAAAAATAAAAAAATTTGGGGCAAAATTGAAATTTTTAAGGGTATATTTTAAAAAAAAATTTAAAAATTTTAAAAATTTTAAAAATTTTGGGGGTGCCACCGCCCCCCAAGGGTGGCTGTGGCTCCGCCC
>FXXK01000095.1:135691-216730 GCA_900184695.1 Betula pendula | reverse complement strand
AAAATATATATATATATATATATATATATCGGGGTGCCCCGCAATCACTCCTTTGGCAAATGGGTGAGCCAAACCTTTTGGCGGCAGTTTTAACTACCCTCATTCTAGCTAGATGGAGGTCGCTCGGCCACCCTTTGGTTAATAGAGGTGGTTACAACCACTCCCAATAAAAAAAAAAAAAACAAAAAAAATTCCTGTTTTTATTTTTAAAAATAATAAAAAAAATGAAGACATTTTAAATAATCACGTGTCAAAGTTAAAAGTAATTTGAAAAAGAAGGCAACAAAAATTACATGTGCAGCATTTTTTGTTAAAAAAGATGAAATTGGTATACATTATAAAATTTGAAAACTTTATTAAAATGCATCGTAAATTTTTAAACATAAAGGACAAAATTGAAAAAGAAGTAAACCATTAAAGGATAAAATCTTTTTTTTTTTCCCTTTTCAAATGGTAGCCATCGGTTTTACTGTTGTCTTTTTTCCCTTAAGGAGATGTCCCGAAAGCTGGGAATAAATATGTATTTAAAAGTATTTTATATTTTAAGACGTTTGTTAATATATTTAAAAATAGTAAAAAAACTCAAACTTACTAAAAAAAAAATTAGAAAAAATTTTACAAATGACCCTTAAACTTTTATGCAATTTGAAATATTTTTTTTGATATTTGATTTTTTTAACTTTGACCCCTCATATTTTCAATTTATCTTATCTATTTCCCATTTGTTAAGATTTTAGGTTAAATTCTAATGGAGTGGTACCAAAATTGTCAAAATATTCATCATTTTAAATTTTTTTATAATTTGTTTTTGTTTAAAATATAAGAGTATTTTAAAAAATTTAATAAGATTTAACGGTAAAAATAGACGGATGGGATAAAATTTTACAAATTAAAAATATAAAAAATCAAAATAAAAAAAATCAAATATCACATAAAGTATTTCAAATCGAAATTTAAAAAACTTTTGTAAAGTTTCTCAAAATAATAATAATAATAATACAGTGCACAGACAAACGTTTACGTAGCCATTTAAAAAAAAAAAAAAATTGAGATGTGCAGTAACTGCCACTAGTAAACTACCAAAATAAAGAAGAAAAAAAAAAATACTACCTAGTAAGCTATTGTCACTTGTCGGTGGTAGAAAGAATGATTGATAAGACGTGTAGATTTGTACCGGTGAAACTTTTGAATGAGTAGAATTTTATTAGCAATTTCAATTTAGTTTTCATATTTTTAATCTCGAAAATTACGTTTTAGGTTTTTTTCTTTATTTGTTTAAATAGGCATTTTCATTAACTTATCGTCTAACTAATTAACGATAAGTTACATCAGAGCTCCCATTGGACAAATGTTACTAAAGCTCTACCAACCTACATGTTCTTATTAATTAACAGTACCAAGTAAGTCGCTATAGTTATCACATTAATAACATTCATCAGCAACGACTTTTAAAATCATCATTAATAATTGTTAATTTGTTACCGCTAATAATATTACATGTCGTTTTTGAAAGTTATACACATAAGCCGACGTGTTGTCACTAATATTTTCTTATCAATGTCAACTCTTTCTATTTTCGCTAATATAAATCTTATCTGCGACGATATAGTATTATTGTGGGGTATTGCAAGTGTTGTCGCTGATAATGAATGTACATATCAACGACAAATAGGCATAGTCGTCACTGATAATGCATATAACTATACATGATCTCTACCTAGATTTTCTTAGCTACTTGCAAAAGAAAACATTGAAAAAATCTTAAAAAATCAAATCCCACCAAAGAGTGGTAGTGACCATATAGAGAAGACTTTCCTAATTGGCCTCCAACTAAAGTGAATATAAGCGGTTTCAAATTGGTAGGAGGCCAGGGCATCAATTAGCTAGGAATGGTGATGAATAATGAACGCCATTAATTGTGGTTATTATAGCTTATGGAGCCAACTTGTTTTAGTTTTTCTAACCAGAATCATTACACTTTCCATGGCACTCACTGTATGTCTTGTAACCTTGTAATGATGAAAACTAGCTAGAAAATCAAACTTGTAATAAAATCACCAGCCTACCATGATAATGACCCTTCATGCAGGTGGAAGATCGTAGATTAAAAGGTATATTATCAGGAGATCAAATAATTAAGAGAATACGATCGAGTAGTAAGCCAGATTCCCTAATTAATGATCTTAATTCATTTTAAGCTTTAATTAACCTGCAAGTGTTCTTCATTTTAAGCTCATTATTGGGACCAAGATTTTCCAAGGGATCAGCTGATTGTGAGATAATGGGTTTCCTATTATTATAATTAACACTATTTAATTAATTACAATACTTGACATATTTTGTTTGACACAAACTCTCGTTCTTTATAAATTAATATGGCTTAATTAAATGATGTCAAGATGGCATTCTTCACGACATACATGCATAAAACGTTGACATTATCTCGTTCGACATTGATATCCTCTATCACTATATAAGGCATTACATCATCCTTCCTAGAAGAATTTGCGCCACTAGTTCAGACTTTTGTTTCCTTTATCTTTTTGGATGTCTAACCAATTAACAATCGATCCCACATAAATTATAAAGACAATGTAGAAATCTTGAAAAAATAGAAATCTTGAAATTAGGTAGAAATCTTTATATGAAATAGTAAAAGTAAATAGTTAAAATAGAAAATTAGATGTATGTATTTTGAAAAAAGTTGGTATTAAAAAAAAAAAATTACTATATATATATATATATATATAATGCAACCTATATATGCCCAATAATGCCTTATAGTCAAAAGTGGAAAACAAATTTACTGAGTCGGATGTAAATATTAACCTATGCCCAATAATACCTTATAAATATAAATATGCATGTTCTGTATTTATAGACTAGATCAAAGACTCTGAATCAAAATTTTACCTTAATTATTTACTTATCAATTCTATTTATAATTCAACAAATGATTCATCATTTAGAATAAATTACCGTACACCTTAATTTGTGTATGATTAAATTGTGTGCGACATGCGGGCCACACTTTAATTATTATGAGATTTCTAAACGACAATACTTATTTACTAAGACCATATCTTCCCAAATAATTCTTAAAGTTCAGTAAACCAGCTAGATAGAAGGATATCTTTTAGAAATCATCATCAGATGGCAATTATGTCAAAAGATGAGAAACAAATCTGCCCTTGTGGAGGGTGAACTACGGAAGCAGTTGTCACTTGTCATTTACCTACCTAACGGCCGCCTGTCCTCTTTCCTTCTTAATTGTCTTCCTTAAACTTGCAACTAAAACGTAATTTACATCCTAAAGTCTTCACCTAATTGACTTTAGACTCAATTAAGACAAAAGAAGCATTCACATGATCATCCTTTGAAGGCAAACCCAAATATACCACAAATACAAGTAATGTCTTACGCCAAGGCGCGCTCAAGAATTGCGATAAAAGGGTTTCATTTGGAAGCAACCAAAACGGCACAAGATAAGACAAACCAAAAGATAAAAAAAATACTTGTTTGAATTATAATTGTCTCTCCATTGCAAGTCTTCTACATAATAGGAGCTTTCACACGATTGAGACTGACATAACCGCTTGTGTTCTCCCACTTTTTTTTTTTTTTTGTATTCGTGCTTTTTCCATCTACTCGCCAAAGTAAGTCTGACAATTTTTCAGGATAAGGTTACCGTAATTTCTTGTCGAAATTGTTGATGGTTCTCACTCAGTGTCTTGATTGTTCTGTCTTTGGTATATAATTTCAAATTATCTTAATCGGCGGCCAATTTTATTGGCATTTGGATCAAGAATATATAAGTCATTTTTAATTTATATTTACTCTTACTGATTTAATTGTATTGGAGTTTATTGTTGAATTGTCTAACTCTTTTTCTCTATTTTTTATTTGGTGTAATTGTCCCCTCCCCATTCCCTTGATATTGCTAAGGCAAAAAATGCTAGAGATCTCATCCGAATTTCCAAGTATAGCACATAAAGGCATCGTTTGTTAAAGCCTTTAACGTCTAACACAGATCCTTGAATTTTTCACACACTGCGTATGTACAATGTGCAGTATTGATAGTTGTGAAATGTCAAGTGACTTTGAACGAAAATACTCTTAAAATGAGGGTATACAATTTTTTTCAAAAGAGACTCTTGAGGAGTATTTTCGAAAAAAATAATATGTCAACAATTATCAAGTCTGTATGAATAGTATACATCTGCAGTGTGTGAAAATTTCAAGGATATGTATTGGTTGTTAAGGGCTTAACAAACGGACCCAAAGTACATATTGACTGAATTGAATGCATCTGATAATTAGATGTTTTAATGACAAATGTTTAATATATTGAATTGGAGAAAATTTTTCTAAACTCAATTTTGAAAAAAAAATATTTGTCCAAATCAAAATGTCTTATTACCCTAGTATCATCAAAATAATGTAACAAGAGTAATATTATTTTTTACATTTATTTTATAATAGTTGACATAAAGTGTTTTAAGTGGTTTTTTTTTTTTCTTTTTTCTTTTCTAAATAGTTGATATAAAAATTCACTTAAGACATGTCATGTCAACCGATACATGATGAGTGTGATAAATAAATGTAAAAAATAGCGTTATTTTTTACGCTTATTTATCACATTTATTTTATATTAATTGACCCTATACTTTTCTTTTTTTTTTAAAAAAAAGAGATAATTAAAATATGTGACGTTCAACAATATAAAATAAATATAAATAGTAACATTCTTCTCGCATATAACCCAAACAATTTCATAGTATATAATGTCGAGTTCGTTTTCGTGATTTTCACCGCTTGATTTTTTTTATTTTTCTATTCAATTTTCACCACTTGATTACGTTCTAAAGATGAGCAAATCTAATTCTCTACCCTACACTCTAATCCACTGTAACGCTTCTCTTGCAGCCCAGAAGAGGAGTGGAAGTTGCTTTTGAAATGAGCCCAGGCCCACCTTGAACCCCTCATTTGAGAGTTGAGATTTGAGATTGGCGCTTTGTCGCTTATGGTTGACCACAAGATTCTCACGCGCTCTTCATGGCACGTGGTGCAAAATTTAGCGTCTCTTTTTGGCATCCTTTACATCTCACTTTGGAAACTATGCCTCTGCCACCATTCTGGCTTTCTTTGGTTTTGTTCAACCAGAAACTTATAGAGAGAGAAAAAATAGAGAGGGAGGGAGATTTTTTTTTTGGGTCAGAGAGCGACCCATTTCACTTTCCTCTTCTTTGTGCTATATAAGTGACTCAAAAAGCCTCGGTCTTTAGGGTTTTCTGCTGGAAGAGCATCAAATCTCCCAAGAGCTTTTTGATAATACATAAATGGTGGACTCCCCAGAATCAAGTTTGGTAAGGTCCAGATTTTTATCATATATTCTATGTCAGCTTCTATCTTATTATTGCTCAATCAGTGACTTCACTTTCATTGCAAATCATGCATAATTTTTTTTAAAAAGAAAGCATCTGAAACTGAAAGCGCTACACAACCAATAGCTACTACCTTCAACTATCTTAAATCTGAGTGCAAAAGCTGTAGTCTTTAAAGGGGTCTTGCATCAATGACGAGGAAGCAGTGTTTGATTTTAGCTTTGTAGTTTCGAAATGAGTTTGGTTTGTGTTTGAATAGAAAGAGTTAGGATTTGCCTTTACATGGTTTCTGAGTGTGCCCATATGATCCGTGGGATGTCAGAGTACAAAGAGCAGAAGTGGTTTTTGGAGCATACTCATTTGAAGATGTCTTCGATTCAGCATCAACTACAGCTAAAAGATGGTTATTTGAGCTACCCTCCTCCTGTTTCTCCTTCATCCTCTTCTCCATATACTAGTACTTTTCATAAAGAATCATTCCCTTCATCATCTGGTACTAGAATAAGCCCAGCTCTTCTTTTTATTATAGTAATTCTGGCTGTACTATTTTTCATATCTGGTCTACTCCACCTTCTTGTTAGATTTCTGGTAAAGCACCCATCTTCCTCTGCATCTACTCGATCTAATAGATACCCAGAAATTTCTAGCGCTGATGCTCTCCAGAGACAGCTACAACAACTCTTCCACCTCCATGACTCTGGTCTAGATCAAGCTTTTATAGACGCTCTTCCTGTTTTCCAGTATAAAGAGATAGTGGGTCTCAAGGAGCCATTTGATTGTGCCGTTTGTCTGTGTGAATTTTCTGAAAAGGACCAGCTCAGGTTGCTTCCGATGTGTAGCCATGCTTTCCATATCAATTGTATAGACACTTGGCTCTTATCAAATTCAACATGTCCTCTTTGCAGAGGGACCCTCTTCACTCCCGGGTTTTCCATTGAAAACCCAATTTTTGATTTTGATGATTTAAGAGAAGAAGATGGTTGTACTGGTGATGGACAGAATCGGTTCACTTCTAGTCAGAAAGCAGTGCAAATGGAAGAAATTGTAATTGAGAAGGGGGGTTTCCCCGTGAGACTTGGTAACTTCAGAAAGCTAAATGTTGAAGCAGGGGAGACTGAAGGGGGAGAGACCAGTAGCAGTAATTTAGATGCAAGAAGATGTTATTCTATGGGATCATATCAGTACGTACTTGGCAACTCAGAACTCCGAGTTGCCTTGTTCCATGATCAACAAGGCCACGACATAAAGCTCACAAAAGGGGTAGAACATAATGGGAATTCCTCTGTTGATGGGGATGTGGAAGGGAAGAAGATTGGTACTGTGACTAAAGGTGAAAGCTATTCTGTTTCCAAGATCTGGCAGTGGTCAAAGAAAGGCAAATTTTCGAGTTCTTCAGATGTCCAGATGGGCATGCCACCTTCTCTTAATATGGAACTGCCATGGATGAGTAAACCACAAGGGACATGAAAGGTATTTGTATGATTGTTTTCTTGATCTATATTTCATCCATTAATTAAAGCGTGTTATGCTTGAGCTATTCTTATTGAAAAGTTTTCAAGATGCTAATTTACCAATTATCCTAAATGGTTGTGGCATACTCTGATTCTACAGCATCTTTTTGTTTTGAAACCTTAAAATTACATCTCTTGTTTCATGGGGCTTTTTTCTTATTTTGGGATGTGACAGTTGAGGATGTGTGTAGATGACCCCCAGTTGGAATGAGGCTTTCATGAACACATGATGTCTCATGTCTTATAATAGGGAATATCGATACGATTTTTTGTTTGCCTTTGCAAATCTTAATGATTCAAGAAACAACCTTGTGGAACCCGATTGCTAGTTCAAAGGTTATATCATCCATAGATATGAGTGTAGAAGTGTAGGCACCCGATTTGTTGAATAATATTCCATTTCGTAGCTGGCTTGGAATGGCAATTGGCTAACAAAGGAACTTCATCTTAACATGTTTTTTTCAAAATTTCTTTTCAATTTTACCATCTAAATAGTTTCATTTTCCATCTCAACCTTGCTGCACAAGATCACAGAACATATTGTGACGCAAATTTGAAGCATAAAATTGTCTTAAAATTACCAGTCTTTCACTAGACAATCCTTTCTGTTCTCTAAACAAATTTATTGTCTAGCTATCAAACTCTTGTATGCTCAGCCTATGAAGGCTCTCTCTCTTTCTCTCAAGCTACCAATGGCATTAACACCCGGCTAGCCGCAATTCAAATTTGGGTGAAAATATAGTTGCATCAAACTAGCTGCTCTAACCCAAAAATCGATAATTTGCTATAGTTTCATCAAATTAGCTACTTTAACCCAAAAATGAGCCCTGACATACACATGACCTTGGAATGTAAGTCTTTTGAAAAATAAATAATATTAAAGTAGAATAGTAAAAATTGATAGCTAGAGTATGTGTTTTGAAAAAAATGGATAGTTAGTGGGGTCAATTTCCTCTTTGTTTGGATTGATGCTTTTCATATTTTTCTTTTGCTTTGTTTTTTGTATTTTGTGGAGTTTTGTGCTTCTTTTTATCTTTAGTAGGGTTTTTCTTAATACGTCATGTGTATTTGGATTATACTCCTATGTGCCTTTATATGATATGACATGAATTATTTTATTTAAAAAAATGATAGTTAGAATAGAGAAAAAAAAAAAAAAACAAACAAAAATAGAGAAAAAATTTTAAGGCGCGTGGAAAGGGTACAAGTGCTCATGCTTTCTTGCCTTTTGAGGCATTGGGTTTTCTTTTTAATCTCCTTTTATTTTTCGTTAACCCTTTTGGGATGATGTGTACGTAGTCTTTTTTGCCTGAGTGGTCTCTGAAATGGGCAGTTGGACAGTGGTGGTGGGATCCATGAAAGCTGTGTGACAGAATCTTTCATTCTTGTAATATGAGACCTTTGATTCAGAAAAAAAAGAAAAAAGAAAAAAAAAAGAGACCTTTGATTCAGAAATTGGCTGTACTGGCAATGCTGTGGGGTCCTAGTTTGCTCTTCCCATGTGGCCTTGTTGAAATTTTCCAAGTACTCCTCATTTGATTTCAAATGTGGTGATTATCAATCGGCCTCAAGTTTAGAACTTTGGGAAAGTGTCTCTACGGTGGATTAATATAAGAAACAGTCAAACGAGATTGAAAAAGGGGAATAGAAAAAGACAGGGAAAGAGAAAGTTGTACCAAAAAATAAAAACAAAAGATGAGATTAAAGTTAAAAAACCAAAAAAAAAAGTGGGGATTCTGACGCTTCCTTTGGCCCTTATAGTTTTTATAATAATTCTCTTTCTTGTTTTCTTTAATGGTTTTCTGAAATAATACTAAAGTTCTTATTTTGGAGAGTGTGTGGTCGGTGCAATGTGTAGATATCATATGTTACCAACTGCACCAATGGAGTGGCAAAATTCAAGCTCCATTAGAAAATGCAGCACACGCTCACCAACCAATATTAAATCAACTACACAAGGGGACCCTGAATTCCTCCTGATTAATTAAACACTCGCCAACCAACATTACTTAAACTACACTGAAGGGCCTCCATATTCCAGCTGTTTAAGATCTTTTAGATTGGAAATTTTTGTTAGTAGGTTGTCCAAATTTTCTTATTAGGTTGTTTGAATTTTCACAAATATTTGGACAGCTCAAAGAGGAGATTGCGGGGCCTGTCTACTCTAGATAAATGGGGCCCACATTTTAGAGTGCTCAAGGCAGGTAAGCCTTGCAGCATTCTTCAATTAGACATCCATATAAGTTGATCTTGAAATGGAATTGCTCTTGAGCAAATTGGATTAAGTTGAAGTCCAACCAAGTCCAATTAGTGGGATGACATTGATGATTCACCTCATTGGATAGTTTAGCGGTCAATTCTTATGTGAAAATAAAGAAAAAAAACTCGTAATTGGCATTCCTCTAGGAATAAAATAGCTCTAAAATAAATATCCCAAAAAATTATTTATTACTTTTACTCGCTCTCCTACTCCACATTTTTGTCAATTTCCCCGTAAGTGGTTGATTAGCCCCAACCGAACCTCCAAAGGTAGTCGCAGCCACCTCCAGCGTGTCATCTGGTGGTTGCAACCACTAGCTTGCTAAGATTTGTTGGTCGCAACAACACCTGTGTGATGGTTGGGAGTGACGCCGCCCAAGAGGAGAAATGTTCTATTTTTACTTATTTTTGTAAGTAAGGATATTTTTTAAAATTTGGTTGAAATATTATTCTATTTCAATTAAGAAATTTGATCATTCATGTGTTATCACCAAACGAATGAATAAGAACGATCATTCCATTCCAATTTTTTGTATTCTTAATAATATTTATTTCTATTTTCATGTAATTATTATTTTATTGTACCAAACCTACGATAAAGCAAAAAAAAAAATACATGCCATTACCCGTGGTGCTTCTTATCTTTGATTGTAATTACCAATAGCCTACAACTATTCATAGAATAGACGCAAGAGATGGTTGCAATCAAGGAGGAAGACATCTTAGATGCAACTTGTTAGGCAAGACGAGCCTGGTCTGGTCCCGTTGGTATCTTTTGTGCAGCCATGCGCACATGCCTCTCAGTCTTTCAACATTCTTAATTTAGATACATTTTTTGTGTTCGTGAATTATTGGAAAGATGGTCACATGACATAGCTGCTGCATGACCACAAATGCAATATATTTCACAATTCCATTGAACTATTCAATTGTGTGAAGGGGCGATGTGGGACCAAACGTTTAGCTTGCTTATCTCCAACTTTATCGATAAAAACGTGAAGGGCTGTTTTTGAGGGGTTTGAATGAAGGAAATGGAAGAGTGGTCATGGATATGGCCTGCCAAAAGGTGAGATAGAATGAAAGAAAATGATGACAAGGGAGAAAGGCCCAGAAGTTAAGTTAGTCCATCCACATTCCACAGCCTCAGTCGAGTGGTTGTGAACCTCAAAGAGAGGCCTTTCACAACAAAAGTTGTGTTGAATTTTGCATAATACAAGGAGCAGCAGTGCACGGTTGTTGGTACCCTGCCTTGTCAATTCCACTTATAAACTTGAGAAGGAAAGGATGTGGGAATTGGGATCTGCATCTTTAATGGGAAATCAACCAATTGGATTTGGTGTGTGTCATATTCCCGTAAACACAGAACACAAGCAGAAAGTGTCACACGTCATCCATTACTAATGTAACACTAACTATATTTTATAGGCACAAGACACAAATTTGATTCTCCTCAATTCTTTGTAAGAGATTGCTTAAAAATAAAAACCAAGATCCTCTTACGGTTATTGATTGAAGTATAGCGGACTTCATATGGTGTGATTTTCTTTCTCTAAGAGCACTACTATCAGATATTCAATCATTTTTCTTAAATTTAGGGAACAAAATCACTTTTTGTTTTCCTATAAAAAAATACCCCATAATAGATTCCCTTAATCTTTTCCCATATCATTAAAATAATATTCTTTACTTTTATTTTTTTATTTTTTTTTCTTTATTCCCGAAGCATAATTTTGGCAATCTCGCTCTCTCGTCTCTGCCATCTCTCTCAATTTCTCTTTCTCGTCTCCGTCTTGGTCCAGCACCACCGTTCCCGCGAAGCCCACCTCGCCAGAATCTGCGACAGCAACGAGCTTCGGAGTTCACAGAACCGGCAGATCACGCAACTCCTCAATCTCTGCAACGGAGACGGCGGCGAACTTCATCTCTGCCATTTTTCTCTCAATCTCTCTCTCTCTCTCTCGTCACTTGACAGCAGCGTTTTTGTCCAGCTTCAGTTCGCCGGAGGGCAGCTCGATCTCCAAGTCTCGGATGGCCTAGAACCAACGCAGGATTTGGGTGGGCGAGTTAAGGAGGGAGCGGAGGAAGGTGAGGGGGGATGATTCGGCGTCGTCGGACTCGGGAGAGATGACACGGTGGGCAACTGATGTGTGGGAGAGAGAGAGAGATAGAAGCGTGAGGGGAAGAGGGAGACGAGGTGCTGCAAGAGGAAGGAGGGATTGGGAGAGGAGAGAGGAGAGAGAGAATTTTGTTTTTTTGATTAAAATAATTCATTGGGTATCACTGTAGCTACTCAAGGGTTTTCCCTACATTTAGGGTGTCTGCTATTAGTGATTTTTATAAGATTTTTCCTACATGAATTATAAGGCATCTAATAATAGTGCTCTAAGAAACAGAAATAGCAATATATATATATATATATATATATATATATACACACACGACAATTCATCTGCACCACAATTAGTGTCCAAATATCAATTTTTCTTTTTCATCTGCACCACATTTAGTGTCCAAATATCAATTTTTCTTTTAATGAGGAGACCACTCCTACGAGACCTGCAGTTCACCCGTACCATACACTTTGGACAATTATCATCAAATCACTTGTAGACCTTGAAAATAACCGTAAGGAATTGTAGCTAAAGTGAGGTGACCCAAGTATCACTTGTCATGGAGATCCTAGGAATGGTGGGGGTTTACAATTTTTAATGAATGGCTCAAAATAACCCACGAAATCTAAACATATAAAAGAATAAGAACAAAAAGAAACAGTCAAGAAAAATAAAGGCTAAAAGGGGTGATCTAGAGGGTAATGGGTCATCGCAATAATAAGTTAGGGATGGTTAGAAGTACGGGAATGATGTGATCCTCTCGTTAGTTGTTTTGGATGGTTCGATTACTTTAGAGGTAGTTGGCGAAAAAATTGCAGATAAAGAGTCTGAATTTTTATTACTAAGATTAATGATGTGGCATAATCTTGATAATTAATTTAAAAGAATAGTCTGAAATTTATAGAATTGCAAAGCTACTATAATTCATGGAGATCTCAATCCATCCATTGACATGTGCAAGTAGAAAAAAAAAAAAATTTTAAAAAAAATCTGCTCTTTGAATAATTCGTTTCGCATGAACATATCCATATGCAACCACAATTCCTTTCCAAATCTCTTTACCAAACAATAAATAAATAATTACTGGACAGCAAAAAGAAAAAACAAATTATTACATTTCGTAATACAAAACCAAAAAAATCTAGCGCACGCCACGTGTCACCGACACCAGTGTCACATAAATTTCATAAAAAAAGTCAACCAACTAACCACCACGATTTTCTCCACCAAAATCGGCACCGCACTCTCTACGCACGGCTCACGTTAGCTTACGCGGCGCAGCGAACCAAAACGCCGACCTTTACGAAAAAACCGACCGCTCGTTCTCTGACGTCACATGCGCGTCACGTGAGAGCCGGCCCGTCCCTCCCAAGGTCCATCGACGACTTGGCGGAGGCCGGGATCGCGGCGTACCGGCACGAGAAGTCTCGGCCGAGAAAATCCTCGTCCAAATGATCGTTCTGCCCCGGGCCCTCGTCGAAGTTCAAGGCGTAACTCAGAGGGTCGTAGTGGAATTTCACCTGCCTGTTGTTGTTATTGTTGTTGTTCTTGTTGAACCGGCGGATGAACGTCTTCCATTTCGGACCTGCCACGAGCTCCGACCACTCACGGAGCCTCTTCCACCCCCGGGTCCACCACCGCTCCTCGCTCTCAGCCGTCCGAATCCGCTCCCACCAGACCGATCCGACGGTGGTGCCTCGCCCGGAGCTCAAGCACGGGATACATAGGCAGCAGCCTCTGTTCGCGAAGAAGAGCTCCTGCGCGTCGTCATTTTCGCGTGGGGAGATTTCAGGTGTTTGGCCCGACGACATTTTGCGATGGAGAAAGAGAAATGAGAGAGAGAGAGGGTTTCTGGGAACCCTACCTAACCCTAATTCTCTCTCTCTCTCTCTCTCGCTCTCGCTTTCTTGCTGGCTCTTAGGCGGAGAAATAAAGGAGGCGTAACGGAAGCCTCTCTGGCTGTGAGTAGTTACCATTTCCGGGAATTGAGGGAGGACATTTATAGGAGTTGTATATTCTTTCTTTTCTTTTCTTTTTTTTCTCTCTAATAAAGGTTTTTATTATTAAGTTGTATGTACTGATGCAAGTTTGCAACAGCTCATTTCCTTTCTTTTCCTTGGGATCATGGTTTGTACGTTGTATATATTTGTTTTCTAGATTTTATATTTTAGTCTCATTTATTATATAATTAAATTTGATACTTCATATATATAGTCTTTATAAATTACTAAGAGTGTAATTAGATGTATTAAGCAAAAAATATATAACTTCTCAACTCAATCAATTAGCAATTGAATTATTAACCATAATACTTTTAATCATTTCACTAATCATAGACCGTTACATTAATATTTACCTAAACATTTTCCAATTCACTAATCCACTTAAACTGAATATTCATAATCCATATTATCACATTTATTAGCTAAGTTAAATAATGTAAGTGTAAAGATAAGGGAGACAGGGACATGGCTAAGTTAAATAATCAAATTTCGAATGCAATGTAAGATTAAGATTAAGTTATTTAATATTAAATAAAATGGAATTAATAATTTTCATGGGAATTATTGAAGGAATTCCATTTGGTTTTCATAGAAATAACTGTTTTTTGTTAATCCATCTGTCATACTTAATTGGTAGCACGTTCGTCTTCCTTGTTGTCATTACATGTACTGTTTAACGGTCGAAACTGGAAGTAAAGATCCAGTGTGGTCATGAGTTCTTTACACTCTCGTGACTTCTCACACAGGTGAACCTGATATCACCGTCAAAGCTTTAAAAGACAAAACTACGTACCTCTTATCAGATTGCGTGGGGCAATGCCGTTGGCACGGAACCAATGTAAGTAAAATAGTTGCATTTGATCAGATTCGGGACATTGTGGTGGGATCCATGCTTTGGAAGATCAGACAATCGAAAAGTTGGTGTTGGCTAATCACATATTAATCTAAGGTTCATTACATTTAGCTTTCTTTAACTAACCTTTTTTTTTTTCTTTTTTTTTTAAACAATGTCTTTTCAATATTTCAATTTTAGGAATGTGTTCCAAATCTACTATTGATGTTGCAAATGTTCAATTGTGTGATCAAAAAAGACAAAAAATACCCTCTATTTAATTTTACAATGTTTCAATTTTTGGCAATATTTTCTTAATCTACCAATAAAATTGCAATATCTCATTCCGTGACCCAAAATAACAAAAATACCATTCATAAAATTAAGAAAATAACTTCTTTTTTTTTTTGCTTTCCTAATTGGCTCTATTTGATGCATTAGGTTGAAGGGTCCTAATAGTCCATTTAAAACGACAATCTTTTATGGAACATGTGCTCTTTGAATTTTTTTGGAAAAACTAAACTTATTTAATTTATCTCAAATTTATATTTAATTGATAATGTTTCTCCAAACTTTAAAAGCTTACACTAAATCTCCCCAAACAAATTAATCCTTCACTTAACCACTTCTATTAGAATTTTTTGTTAAATCCAACAAAAAAAATGGGTCATATACAATACACGCAATCTAAAATGGTAATAATTCCCTTGCATTAGATAAATAATAAAAATCAATAAAAACATCATGGGAGGAGACCCATGGCAAGGGAAGGAACTTTCTTTTTCTTTTCTTTCCTTTTTTCTTTTATCCGAGGGCATAATTAGATTTTTCACAAATATGATAGGAGCGTAATGAATATTTTACATCACATGCGGGTCACATTATATGTTTGCCGTCCAAGTTAACATAAAATCCTAGTGGCGGTGATTAAGTGAAAGTGCAAAAAAGTTTGGGACGTCAATTGCAACTTTTAAAATTTTAAGAAAACATTATAATCTAAATGTAACCCTGACCTCTATGAGTTTTACCAAGCCCAACATTCGTTGGAGTCGAATACTTTTCCAATGAAAAATAGTTTTATTTTTAAAAAAATAAAACAAAAAATAAAGATAGATTCTGTGTTAAACAGAATCTTATCAATCAACGATGAAATTTAGCAGAATCTCACCACCAAAAAAAAGAAAAGTTGCACTTCACAAAAAGAAGTTTCATATCAAATAATAGTATCTTACTCAAAAAAATATAATTATTCATTGATTTCTAAAATAAAATTTTTTAAAAAAAAACGCTTCAATAGACGGACAAAAACCCTAACCCTAATTTGACTAACTTTGGGTCAAGCCAATTACAAAAAAACTTCAAATATCAAATAAATACTAATAACCTCAATATAGACCCATTATTTATTTTTCCTCAATATAGTTTTCAACTTTTTGTCTTCTTTAGCTCCTCTTTCCACCGCGACAAAACTTCATTGTAGAATACTAGTCTTATGCTTTTGTTCCACTTCTTTGTAAGACGATTTGAAGTCTCCTCTCTCTCTCTTCGATTTTTTTGTTTTTTATTTTGGATAATTACAAGAAAAGAGGCAATGAAGAGTTTTTCTGCCACTCAAATAGACCGGCTGGTCATAAAAGACCAGCTTCGGCCTAATTTGCGCAAACTTCAATTTCTCAAGTTCAAAATCTACACTTGACCCAAAAAACTTGTATACTAGTCTTACGTTTTGAAGGGAAAATATGGTGGTCTAAAACAAACTTGTAGTCCAAAATAAGTGGGTCAATTGGTAAGTTTTTGCTTAACTCCCTTTTCCAATGCTTTCTTATAGAGTAATGCTACTCATTTATCATATTTATTTTATATTAATTAATATAGCATATTTAAAGTGACTTTTTATATCAATCACTTTTTTTTAAAAAAAAAAAAAATACACATCACATCAATTAGAATGAAATCATCGAGTAGGGTAAAGGAAAAAATAGAGGCAGTTTCATTTCAAAATTATTCAATACACCTATAATTCTGCAAACACTTTCAAAACCTATTCACATCGAATGGGAACGGGGAATTGGGTGGCCACCATTATGCAGGAGCAGCTTGAAATACTTGGCTAGCCTATGATATTAGAAAACTCAAAAATTGTGACATTAAACCATAGCATTAATAGAGAATAATTTGGTCAAACAAGCGTTAATTTCAACTAAGCTGGTCTTGGTTTCTCATTCTGAGATATGCCTCAAAATTTTCAGTCTTCAAAGTTTGTCACCCAAGATTCCACCCCAACAGTTCAACGACCTCTCTCTCTCTTTGAGTTTCCTTGCATGCTTCGTAACATAGTCACTATTCCCATGCGTGTTTGAACCGGCCATGCATTTTCCACCATTTCCACAAGCTTACCACTGCCTCTTATATATCGCTATAAATACCAAACTTTACTACCCAGTTTCACATCCCAATTTCTCTACAAACTAAAGACAAAACCTTGTTGAGGCTCTGCATCTTCTACAATATTACTTCATGGCTAGAGAATTCCAAGCTCGCCATTTCCTTGTCCTCGTTATTTTCATGACCTTCTTTTTGCTATCTTCTACCATACAAGCCCGCTGTTTGCATGCTCAAACTCGTCACCACCATGCCATAATGAAGCCCACTGGAAGCCATGGAGTGACGGGTTATTATATTACCCAAGTTCCTGGCCTTTGGGGAACTAAGAATTCTGATCGAATCTTACCCAGAAGGGATCTTTCAGGTCCAAGCCCCGGGGATAATCATTAACTCGTCAATGGCGCGGCGCATACCAGTCATCAAGCTAGCTTTCCATACATTACTGTCCAGACGACCCAAAAACAGATCATAAAATGTTTCTAAAGACACCTTAGTTGAAATAATTGTTTGTTTAGGAGGAAATTTGAATTACTTGCAGAGTATGAATTAGTACGGGTGAAATAAATTATTATGTTCTGGATCATTGTAACTTAATCCAAGATCTCTTGGATAATAAAGTCTTTGTAATTGTATTTGCTACTTTGAAATTGTTGTCCAATGGAGAAGTGATGATGTTATTAAATAATTAAATTTATTATTTCTTATAGTAGAAGTTTTTAGAATATGAGATAATTTATGGTGACGATTCATGGAGGGTGCAGCAGTAGACTTTATATGGGCGTGGGAAGAATTTTCAGAATCAACCATGAATATATGACGTAAGTCAAGGCTATGATACCATAATAGAACACAAAAAGTAAAAATAACGTTCTTGAATTGATGCTTACTTCCCTGTATTTGTGTGGGAGGCCGGTCTGCACGTCTATTTATTGAAAAGTCTCTAATACAACTTTTATGTTAACTACAACTTCTACGTTAACTTTAACTACAAGATATTTGGCTCACATAAAACTCTCTCTTCGAATATTACACGATCGTCTTTGACTCCTTGTCCAGTGGCGATTTATTGTTCAATGTCTTGTGCTCTTGTAATTCTATTCCGATAAACGCTATTTATGTTTCAATTAAATATTTTATAAATTTTCTTTTATTTTAGTTAAAAATTTTATATGTTGATGTCAGGATAAATGTTAAAGTATTAATTAAATAATTAAATTAATTAATTAATTTTTTTTATATATATTAGCATCTAAAGTCTATGTGATGTGGTTGGACTATTTGTTTACATTGAATAACGTTCATTTTTTTTTTCTTTGTAAGTAAATAATTTTTTTGTTTAATCAAGAAGAAAAGAAACATCACGTAACTGATTTTTTTTTTCCCTGATGGATATGTATGTCTGTATTGTATAAAACGGTTTTGCATATTTTGAAGAAAAAGTACTGTAGGAATTTTTCAATCCAAAAAAGATAAATATATAATTATATATGAATACAGTAAAAAAAAATATGGATAAGCACTTCACTCTTCAGAAATGTCATAACTTTTGTAATGTTCTTTTTAAATTTTAAAATCTCTCAATAAAGGGAAGACAAATTTAAATTGAGAAATTTAAAAATTTAAAGGATATATTACAAAAGTCGTGACACTTCGAATGGTGTAAGTAAAGTTATCCAAAAATAAATAAATAATAATAATAATTCTAGTCTTCCTTTAGTTTTCTCAAGATCCAATATAACAAGCTTGAGTAGGATTAGGCGACAGACGCCTAGCGTCTGTTTCATTAGTTTAAAAAAAACAGAAAAAAAAAAAATTAAAATCACTGTTTTTTTCCATTAAAAAAATAGTTTTAAACTTATTCAATCTTTATTTATTTTTTTATAAAACTATGAAATGGAGATGAAATAAGTCTGAACTATTTTTTTGTTTATTAATTTATTTTTATTTTTACGTTTCTCCCTAAAAAATAATTAAATTTTTTTTTTTAACAAAAAAAAGTTCAAACTTATTTCATTCCATTTCATAATATTTAAAAAAAAAAAAAAATAGATAAGTTTTAACATGTTTTAATAAAAAAAAAAAAAAAGTAATTTTTTAACTAAAAAATGGACCACTAGATGAAACGCCTCGTACTACCCAACAAGCTTACCCCCTCGTAGGTGATTGTGCGCCGCTGTAATTGACTTCTACTTTAATAATTAAAAAAAAAAAAAAACATTAAAGTCCAATTCAAGTCAGCAACACATATGACTTGTTTTGATTGGACAAGAATCTTCCATTTCTTTTCTTTTTTTCTGAGACAAGGATCTCTCCTATTTCAAGCATAATAAAGATAGTCATTTTATAAAAATGTCTTAGAAAAAAAAATTAAAATATAAATAATAATAATTAAAAAAAAAAAAGAAGAAATGAAAGGATTGTAGGAATTTATTTTTATTTAAAACACTGTTTACTTCTGTCCATGTGAACACGGTGAATCAAATTAAATTAAAAAAAAAATAAAAATAAAAAAATAAAAAATAAATAAATAACAGTTATAAAATGCAATTGTCGCAGATAAAGCCACTTTAATTTAAAGTCATTTTATGTATTAAATTTTGGGGTTTCTTAATCCATTTTTTATCAAGACGAAATTCAATTACAGTTAAATAGATGTTTTGGACCAACAGTTTCTGAAGAATTAATGTTGAAGTAAGATGAGTATGTGATTTTTTTTTTTTTTTTTTTTTTTTTTTTTTTTTTTATGGGGATGAGTATGTGATTGAGAGTATGATTGGCACTGCAATTTTGCAGATCAAAAGTGTGATTTTAAACTAAAATTTTAAAATGTGTGTTTGACATCGCGTTTTTTTAAAAAATTATGATTTAAAATCACAGGCAAATTAGTACTTTTTTAAAAAAAAAAATTTAAAAGAAAAACACGCAATTTTAATAGTTAAATTATAATTTTAAAAGTCAAATCGCAATTTTACCAAACACTTAACTCTATTTTTTAAAATTGTATTTTCAAATCACTTTGTTGAAACCGCAAACCTAAATATATCCATACTCTAAAATTAAGAGTGCATTGGACTTAAATAAGAATTTTTATCTACCGTTCTCCTACAAAGCACAATGATATGAGAAATCATTATAACGGTTTGTTGAGAAACAATTGAGAAAGAAGATCCCTATGATTGGAAACTTGTAATTTGAAATTCAGACATGTGACAAAGGTAACTATGGAGACAACTCTCCGGTCACAAAAAAAAAAAAAAGAATTACTAGAGATGGAAAAGATAAGTAAATTAGTAAATTGAATTACTTTAGTTTTTCCAAATTTTTGTTAGCTCCTCTTTCCACCACGACAAAACTTCCTTGTCAGACGTTCTTTCCCTCTCTTCATTTCTTTTTTCTTTTTTTTTTTTTTTTTTGGAGGAAAAACAATGTTAAAGTGTTTTTATTTGCAAAACAAGAAAAGTAAATAATGCTAAAAGAATATCTGCCACTCTATTAGACTCTGTTGGCTGGTCATAAAAGACCAGCTTCCGTCCTAATTTGCAAAAACTTCAATTTCTTAAGTTCAGAGTCTACACTTGACCAACAAAATGATGGAAATTTTGCAGATATTTTATAAAAGATAAATGCTAATTTTTAATTCATTTAGCACACTAATTTTATATCAGTTGATGTAACATGTTTTAATGGTTATTACTTTTGTTTTCTTTTCTTTTTTTAAGTGAAACATATAAAATTACTTAAAATACGTCAGATTATCGATATAAAATAAGTGTGAATAGCAGCATTACTCATATAATAATCTTTTAAGTCTTAAGTTTTGAAAGGGAAAATATGGTGTCTACTACAAACTTGTAGTCCAAAATGAGCGGTCAATTGGCATATATAGTCTTTGCTTAGCTCCCTTTTTCAATGCTTTCTTATGTCATGGGAAGGCAAATCCTAATCTGTTGTATGAAGGCAAAAATCACACTCTCTATTCTCTAAACAGGGGAGCAGTTTCATTTCAAGCATGCTCCAAAGAAGGGTGGTCAAAATTATACAATACACCTATAATTCTGCAAACAGTTTCAAAACCTATTCATATCGAATGGGAACCGGCAATTCGGGCAGGGAATTCCAAGAAATCTCGATCCGTTCATCTCATATAAACACCATTATGCAGGAGCAGCTTGAAATAATTGGCTCTGACATTAGAAAACTAAAAACTTTTGACATTAAACCATGGCAATAGAGAAGGATTTGGTCAAACAAGCATAAATTGGACCCGGAATCTTAATTTCAACTAAGCTGGTCTTGGTTTCTCATTCTGAGATATGCCTCAAAATTTTCACTCTTCAAAGTTTGTCACTCAAGATTCCACCCCAACAGTTCAACGACCTCTCTCTCTCTTTGAGTTTCCTTGCATGCTTCGTAACATACTCACCATTCTCATGCGTGTTTGAATCGCCCATGCATTTTCCACCCATTTCCACAACCTTACCACCGCCTCTAATCACTATAAATGCCAAACTTTACTACCCAGTTTCACATCCCAATTTCTCTATAAACTAAAGAGAAAACCTTGTTGAGGCTCTGCATCTTCTACAATATTACTCAATGGCTAGAGAACTCCAAGCTCGCCATTTCCTTGTCCTTGTTATTTTCGTGATCTTCTTTTTGCTATCTTCTACCATACAAGCCCGCTGTTTGCATGCTCAAACTCGTCACCACCATGCCATAATGAAGCCCACTGGAAGCCATGGAGTGACGGGTTATTATATTACCCAAGTTCCTGGCCTTTGGGGAACTAAGAATTCTGATCGAATCTTACCCAGAAGGGATCTTTCAGGTCCAAGCCCCGGGGATAATAATTAACTCGTCAATGGCGCATACCAGTCATCAAGCTAGCTTTCCATACATTACTGTCCGGACGACCCAAAAACAGAGCATAAAATGTTTCTAAAGACACCTTAGTTGAAATAATTGTTTGTTTAGGAGGAAATTTGAATTACTTGCAGAGTATGAATTAGTAGGTGAAATAAATTATTATGGTCTGGATCATTGTAATTTAATCCAAGATCTCTTGAATAATAAAGTCTTTGCAATTGTATTTGCTACTTAGAAATTGTTGTCCAATGGAGTAATGTGCTCGTTCCATGAGAATTGTTGATGTTATTAAATTTATTATTTCTTATTCGTTTAAGCTTTTAAAATAAAAAATATTTAACGTGGCAATGGACGGTGGGTATTAGAGTTTATGTTAGCGGCGGAAGAATTTTCAGAATCAACCATGAATGATGTAAGTCAAGGCTATGATACCATAATAGTGTTAAAGGATCAAACTCAACAAGGCTGCAAACCTATCAGCTGCTAACGCATCAGCAACTCTAACAAGTCAACAATCCCATATTTCAAGGTAGGATGAATGACAACCCACAATTCAAGGTGATGGACACTTCAACTCCCTGATTCACGCAACCACGTTTCCTGCACTTCCATATCTTGTGCAACAATTGTTGCTCTTCTTTTCCAGCTTCTGCACAGTCGAGTCCTATGACAACATCAGATTGCAGTGGGCTTTCTTTCTTCTTCTGCTTTCCTGTTTTCTAACAAATGAACTCTCTGGTTTAGTGATTTTTGGTTAAGTAAACAAAATCAGAGCTTCTTCAAACTCTTTCAAATAGAACACAAAAAGTAAAAAAAACGTTCTTGAATTTATGTTAACTAATAAGTTAATAACTACAACTTCTACGTTAACTTTAACTACAAGAAATTTGACTCACATAAAACTCTATCTTCGAATATTACACGATTTCTACTTCTCTCCCTTTTTAACCTTAACACGATCGTCCTTGTCTGGTGGTGATTTATTGTTCGATATCTTGTGTGCTATTGTAATTCTATTCCATTAAGAGCTAATTATATTTCAGTTAAATATTTTATAAGTTTGTTATTATTTTAATTCAATATTCTATATGATGGGTACTACTTATCAAGAAAGAATTCAAACCCACATATAAAGAGGAATGTTAAATTATAAATTAAATAATTAAATTAAATTTAAATAGAAAAAATTAAATAATTAAATTCATCATTTTTTATATATTAGCATCTTATCATAATTTATCCAGACACTAATGCGATACATCACCTCCTATCATCCAAAGCTTATGTGGCGTTAGGAGTGTAAAAGCGAGGCGGTTATTAACCGCTTATAACTAAAAATTTGAAAATAACTGCAACTGAATAACCGCTTTAACTACATAGGCCGGTGGCGGTTACTGGTTATAGGTTTTAGAAAAACCGATAATCGGTTATTAATAATAATAATAATAATAATTTAAAATCTATATAAATTCAGCCTCATGTGTTATTTTTATGTTTTTTTTTTCTTATTAATTTCATGTAATATTTTATATCATTTCTAATAGTTAATTTTATTGGAGTATAAAATAGTTTTAAAAAAGAACCAAAAAAATGAGTTTAAAACTGTTCAAAAAGAAGTGCAAAAAGTCTATTATGTCAAAACTAGTTATCAGTTAGTATCCGATTTCAAACCGCATTGAAACTAGTTATTGGCAATTAGGGACCTTGATTGCAGTTGCGGTTTGTAGAGAATAATCGCAACCACAATCGCAACCAGTTGTACACCCCTATGTTACGTGGTTTCCTAATTCAAAAAAAAAAAATTATATTTTATTTTCTTGTCCTTCTCTCATCCTTCTACTTTTTAAAATCACTATAGAATTTATAAATCTCATATAATTCACACATATGGCCTACAGATTCAATAGTGATTTTAAAAATTAAAAGGATGAGAAAATGATAGCATTTCTCAAAAAAAAAAAAATTTAATCTCCATGCATCAAATGCTATGAAGGACTACGTCACATAAACTTTGAGGGATGAAGGTGATGTATAGTTCATATATGTATACAGTATATCTAACTCTTTGTTTGGTTTTTTTTTTGTTTTTGTTTTTTTTGTTTTTTGGAGTAGCCAATGTACTCGTACACTTCAAATTTCATATAATCAAAGATTAGTCGTTCATGAATGAGGCCTTACAAGCAACTGAATTAACTTAGGTGGTACGTGGACTGGGAAAGCCCAGTTAGGAAATGGGCTGCAGGATAACAAAAGTTTGGGATGTGCCGCTGCCAGGCTATAAAGACTGGCTGGGCACACGCCAGTTAGGAAATGGGTTACACTGAATTATGTTCCATTTTTTTTTTCCAAGTAAATAGAGTTTTTTTTTTTTTTATCAAGAAGAAAAGAAATATCACATAACTGATTCTAATGATAATAGTTTTTTTTTTTTTTTTTGCTGATGGATATGTATGTCTGTATGAAACTGATTTTGCATTTTTTCAAGAAAAATTACTGTAGGAAATGTTCAATCCAAAAAAGATAAATATATATGAATAAAGTGAAAAAAAAAAAATCATTCTAGTCTCACTTTTCTTTTCTCAAGATCTAGTAGGTTACCCCTCCTAGGTGATTATGCCGCTGTAATTGACTATTACGTACTTTAACATTAAAGTCCAATTCTAGTCAAACCAGTTAATTGCGATTTTCAAAACACGTGATTTTAAACTGATTCTAGAAGATGTGATTTGAAGTATGAATAATAATGGGGTGTAAACGAGCCGAGCTCGGGCGAGTAGTGCCTGTGCGAGCTCGACTCGTTTGCACTGTGCAAAAGCTCGAGTTCGGCTCGAGCTCGTGACGAGCTTAAAAATCCTAACTCGGCTCGGCTCGCCAAGGATAAAACCTTGTGCGAAATCGAGCTCGAACTCGTCCATTAGCCGAGTCGAGTGCCTTATCGAGCACTTGGCTCGACTCGGCTAATGGAATTTTGAGAGAGAAATAGAGAGAACGACATTCGGTATTTTTTGTGATTTCAACGTCGCAGACTCGCAAAGCTTCTATTGCAAACGATAAGTACGTTGCTTCTCATCCGCATCATCAAAGGCTCTCTCGATACCATGATTTTTCTCTCTATAAAAGAGTGAATCAGGAAAAGGATGAAAGAAAACGAAGCAGCAAAAGGATGAAGAGAAAATTAATGAGGAAAGGATGAAGAGATGAAGAGGTAACTAGTGAAATTCCCTGCGCTCCATCTCCCGAAGTTCTGTCCCACACGTCAACTTCTATCCACGTGGTGTACTTATAGTGGACTTTATAGATTTCCTTAGGATAACATACAAGATAAGGTTAGTAAAAAGTAGAAAAATGGATGACAGTTGCATTTATTTTTTTGGTTTAATAAGTTATATATAGGGTGCCAAGCTTTACGGATCATGGGGTATATTGTACCAAAAAAAAAAAAAATTTACTTTATAAAAAATACATTGCTATGTACGTTATAAGAACCAATTATGGTTAACAATTGATTCTAATGCTATAAGAATTAAATTGATATATGATTTGAGTGAGTCAACAACATTTATTATAGAAAAGTCCTAAAGTGGCCAAATAGTTACAATTAATTTATTATATATTTGATATATGATATATTAACATAAATTATTAATACACTACCATATTAATATGTTAATTAGTTAAGGAAAAAATCATATTTAATCTCTAAATTTTTATCTGATTTGAATTTAATTATTAAGTTTTTAATTTTAAGAATAAGGTCTTTAAGTTTTACTCAAGTTCTAAATTAGTCCATTTATCACTTTACCGTTAGAGTTAAAGATTTTCTATTTGTCACGTGTTCTCATTTGACATGCTAAGGCCTATCTTAGCGTCAAAGTTAATGGTTCTTCTTCTAACACTACAAATCTAGAAGATTAAGATGACAAATAAGATGATTTTTATTTTTTGGTGTTGAGTCTTTTTTTTTTTTTTAATAGATGATTTGGTGCTTAATGATATAGCATTGATATTAGTTGTTGATATAAATGTTAACGTGTCAATTGAAATACATGTGACGTATGACAAAACATTCATTTTAACAGAAAAGCGAAAAAAAAGGTTTATTTAAAATTTTTTTGAACAGTTTTAAACTCATTTTTTTGTTCTTTTTTAAAACTATTTATACTCCAATAAAATAAACTATTAAAATGATATAAAAATATCACATGAAAATTAATAGAAAAAAAAACATAAAAATAACACACTGAGAGCTGAATTTATATAGATTTAAATATATTTTATTATTATTATTATTAATAACCGATTATCGGTTTTTTCTAAACCTCATAACCAGTAACCGGCACCGGCCTATGTAGTTAAAGGGGTTATTCAGTTGCAGTTATTTTTCAAATTTTAGTTATAATGCGGTTAATAACCCGCCTGGCTTTTACACTCCTAAGCCTACATAAGCTCTTGGATGATAGGAGGTGATGTATCGCATTAGTGTCTGGATAAATTATGATAAGATGCTAATCAATATAAAAAAATGATGAATTTAATTATTTAAATTTTTTTCTATTTAAATTTATTAATTAATTTAATTTATAATTTAACATTCCTCTTTATATGTGGGTTTGAATTCTTTCTTGATAAGTAGTACCCATCTTATGAATATTGAATTAAAATAATAAACAACTTATAAAAATATTTTAACTGAAATATAATTAGCTCTTAATGGATTAGAATTTACATAGCACACAAGATACTGAACAATTAAATCACACCAGACAAGGACGACTGTTGTTAAGGTTAAAAAGGGAGAGAAGTAGAATCGTGTAATATTCGAAGATAGAGTTTTATGTGAGTCAAATTTCTTGTAGTTAAAGTTAACGTAGAAGTTGTTGTTATTAAACTTATTCGTTACATAAATTCAAGAACGTTTTTTTTACTTTTTGTGTTCTATTTGAAAGAGTTTGAAGAAGCTCTGGATTTTGTTTACTTAACCAAAAATCACTAAACCAGAGAGTTCATTTGTTAGAAAACAGGAAAGCAGAAGAAGAAAGAAAGCCCACTGCAATCTGATGTGTCATAGGACTCGACTGTGCAGAAGCTGGGAAAAGAAGAGCAACAATTGTTGCACAAGATATGGAATGCAGGAAAACGTGGGGTGCGGTGAATCCGGGGAGTTGAAGTGTCCATCACCTTGAATGTGGGTTGTCATTCTCCTACGCTTGAAATATATGGGATTGTTGACTTGTTAGAGTTGCTGATGCGTTAGCAGCTGATAGGTTTGCAGCCTTGTGAGTTTGATCCTTTAACACTATTATGGTTATCATAGCCATGACTCTTACATCATTCATGGTTGATTCTGAAAATTCTTCCGCCGCTAACATAAACTCTAATACCCACCGTCCATTGCCACGTTATATTTTTTATTTTAAAAGCTTAAAGAATAAGAATAATAATTTAATATAACATCAACAATTCTCATGGAACGAGCGACAGTTACTCCATTGGGGTCAACAATTTCTAAGTGACATACAATTGCAAAGGACTTTATTATTCAAGAGATCTTGGAGATTAATACAATGATCAGGGCCATAATAATTTTTTCACCTACTAATTCCAGTCATTATCGTCTGCAAGTATTTCAAATTCCTCCATACAAACAATTATTTCAACTAAGGTGTGTCTTTAGAAACATTTTATGCTGTGGTTTTTGGGTCGTCCGGACAGTAAGTATGTTGGAAAGTTAGCTTGAATGACTGGTATGCGCCATTGACGAGTTAATTATTATCCCGGGGCTTGGGCCTGAAAGATCCCTTCTGGGAGATGCTGATCGGAGAATTCTTAGTTTCCCAAAGGCCAGGAACTTGCGCGGCGGCGGAGCGCGTGCGAGGTTGGCGCGGTAATCATTGAATTTAACATTCGTCCCACCATCTCCAAGCACTTGTAGTAAGTTCTATGCTTTTATTAATGAAAATTGAGATTTTCTCCATGCCAAACAAACTCTATCATTGGAGTGGAAGCCTAATTCCCACTAAGGCATCTTTGACGATCGACGACCATATACACAATAACACAGAGATATCAGATGATGTTTATCGGGCTGCAATTGGCTATGGGTCCAAACACTGAAACACAACCAAGAACTTGTGTACTAATTTGACGTGGAAATTACGTACCCGGAGGTGGTATTATTCTGTGTTGGCGCGCGGTACCATTGATGTTCCTCAGAACAATAATGTTTACAATGGACACGTATTGGAAACGTATAGACAATTAAAGTTTTCCTTCAATTTAAAATAAGAAAAAATATAAAAAAAACTCCTCATACTAACAGGTTAATTAAAATAAGCCCACCGAAATAACAAGTGGTATTTGTCGACTTTACAAACTATCAATATGGTATAAAAAAATTCCTTTACAAAATTTTTTTCTAAAATACCCTTAGTTTTTAATAAAAATAATAAACTTTAACTTTTAAAAAAAAAAAAAAAAAATTGGGTGGCCAATCCACCTCATGGGTGGGATCGGCCACCCAAAACACCACAAAAAATTAAAGAAAAAAAAATGGCCTGTGGTGGATCGGCCACCACCAAAGTCATGGAGAGGTGGCTCGCGAAGCCACCCAGGCCTGGGGGTGGCTCGCAAGCCACCCCAACCAATTTGGAGGTGCTGCGAGCCACCCCTAGGCATGGGGGTGGCTCGCGGCCACCCCCTTTTCGTCGGGGTGGCTACCCTTTTCCTGGGGTGGCTCGCAAACCACCCCCAGGCCATGGGGGGTGGCTGATCCACCCCATGTAATGAATCGGCTATCTCAGGCCTTTTTATTTTTATTTTTCTGTGGTGTTTTGGGGAGGCGATCCATCCAATTTTTTAAAAAAAATTTAAAAAAAAAAAAAATTAAAGTTTATTATTTTTTATTAAAAAAAAAGTTAAAGTTTATTATTTTTTATTAAAAACTAAGGGTATTTTAGGAAAAAATTTTGAAAATAGGTTTTTTTATACTATATTTGCAGTTTGTATGGTCAACATATATCACTTGTCATTTCGAGAGGCTCATTTTAATTAAGCTGTCAGTACAGGAGCTTTTTTATATTTTTTCCTTTAAAATATTTCAACTTCCTTGTCATTTGTATCTTTCACTTTATCCCACATTAAAAAGATATGGTTTTATTTGTGCTTTATAAGTTATTATCTTTCTCTTATACTATCTTTATAAGTTATTTTGTGCTTTATAATTTATTTGTGCTTTTTTTCTCTTATACTATCTTTCTCTTATACTAAAATGGCTTTTGTTTAAACATATCTATTAGTGTCACTCAATGTATTGCTCTAGACATGTTTTTTGTGTAAACACATTTATTAATTACAGTCCATGAATTTAGTCAATCTCATACAAATTTTATCTTGCTTTCTTTAATTTTTTTGTTCCCACATATTTATTTTTCTCACACCAAATATATATCCAAGTCTTGATTCTGATGCTATTACTAGTCAAGATGTCTTTACCAACACCACCAACTCCGAAGCTTAATTAGGGTTTCTTACATGTTTCCAAAGTGTGGGTCAGTTCTTATGACTGTGATTGGCTCAAAAAAAATAAAAAATAAAAAAATAAAAAAAAGGAAGGAAGAAGAAATGTATGCATGATAGATAGTATGAGTGTACGTGATTCAGGTCGTTTGTCCATATATCACTTAATTTCCATAGCAATAGCCAATAGAGAAGAGTCTGGTCAAAGAAGCATTTTGGACCGCAATCTTAATTTCAACTAAGCTAGGTCTTGGTTTCTCACTCGAGATAAGCCTCAAGCTTCCACCTCAAATTCTCACTCTTCAAAGTTAATTGTCGCCCAAGGTTCCACCATTTCTACAAGCTTACCATCATCTCTCACTATAAATACCAACTAGCTTTACCACCCAAATTCACATCCCAATTTCTCTACAAACTAAGGAGAAACCTATAATCACTTCATGGCTAGAGAACTCCAAGCTGGCCATTTCCTTGTCCTTGTTATTTTCGTGAGCTTCTTTTTGCTATCTTCTACCACACAAGCCCGCACTTTGCATGCTCAAACTCATCACCACCATGCCATAATAAAGCCCACTGGAAGCCATGGAGTGACGGGTTATAATTATATTACTCAAGTTCTTGGCCTTGGGGGAAATTCTAATCCAATCTCGTCCAGAAGAGCACTTTCAGGTCCAAGCCCTGGGGATAATCATCATCATCATCATTAACTGTTAATGATGCATACCAGTCATGAAGCTAAAACAGCATAAGATGATCAGTCTCAATACACCTTAGTTGAAATAATTGTTTGTTTAAGAGGAATTTGAATACAGGTGAAGTAAATTATTATGTTCTGAATCATTATAATGTAATCCAAGCACTACCAAAAAAAACTTGTCGTTTGATTCGGGTCTTGAATAAAATCTTTGTAACTGTAATTGCTATGTAGAAATTGTTGTTGAATGGATCGAGTAATGTGCTCGTGCCTTGAAAATATATAGTTGATGTTATTAAATTACTAAATTCACTATTTCTTATTAACTTAATCTTTTAGAATAAAAGAGAATTTAACATAGTATTTAAAAAGAGGTTACTTCATTTCAGTTAAAAATTCTATCAATTTACCCTTATTTCAATTAATTATTTTACGTGTTCAGCCTGACTTATTGAGAAAGAATTCAAATCCAATCAACAAAAGCATTGGATAAAAAGTTTAGACCGAGCAATGGCATTTGGCTAACTAGCTCGAAAATGGGTTGAGAAATAGACCACCAGGAAAATTATTGATCCGTATCTAAATGGCAAAATAGCTCCAAAGTATTTCAAGGTATATACATGGAGGTTATGAAGAACTGTGTGCGTGATCAAGCGATCCAACGACCCATGCACGATGAATGATGTGATGGAAAAGCTCAAATTTACATTCGAGTTGCAGGAGATTACAGACACCGGGATGGAGAAAATCAACTATGGTGGTTAACATAGCTACCTGAAGGTGATATCATTCCGTTTTGCCAGTACCATTGGTGTTCCTAGAAATAACAATGTTTACAATGGACACGTGTTGGAAACAGTTAGTGAGACCGGATTAATCACGATTAAGAACACTTATATTAGGCTCAACAAATTAGCTAAAAAAATATTTTGGCTAACGTTGTAGTAAAAAAATATTTTACATCCTACTTAACAAAATAACTAAAGATTTGTTGATTGAGCAATAAATCTTTAACTATATTAATAAAATAAAACAATTTTGTTATCTATTTTTCTTGAAAATAAAGAAAATAGATTAAAAAAAAAAGAATAATTAAAATAGAAAAATAAATTTTTTAATTAAATATTTATTGCACCAAATATAAGTCTTCTAACGCAAGGTTGACCTATATACGGTATGGATAAATATAAACATAAGCCTGGGTTGAAATGAACAGTATTTCAGCCCATGCACATGAACAGTAATTCGTGGATCCATGAACAGTAATTTGTGGGCTCATGAACGATAATTTTTTTATTTTTTTATTTTTTTTTATTCTCATTTCAGCCTAGGCTGTTTTGGGCTGTTTCAGCCCATACCGATGCCAATCCCTACTCATACGGTATACTCAAGTCTTGGTTATGATGTTATTACAAGTCAAGACGTCTTCGCTGACACCACCAACTCTAGAGCTTTTTTTTTTTCCTTTTCTTAGACACCAACTCTAGAGCTTAATTAGGGTTTCTTACATGTTTTCCAAAGTGTGGGGCCACTCCGGGGGCAGTTTTTATGACTCTGATTGGCTTGGAAAAAGTAAAAATTTAAAATAAAATTAAAAAGAAAAAAAAAATAGAGAGGAAGAAACTTTATTCTGGAGTGTGAAAGGAACTTTATTCTGTACACACGTGACACGACAACGTATTTACTAGTTTTTGTTTTTTTCTCTTGGGCAAAATTAAAGGAAGAAGTCACCAAAATACAAGAAAATAGGTAGTCAACCCAGAGAAATAACAACGAAACCAAATTGAGTTTTTTCACATAACCTATTTCTAAATTTGTATATAAATTTGTATTGAAATTAAAAAATAGGAAAAATGTTACTTGTCTTTCTTAAACTACCAATCAATTGGTAATATTTTTTTAAATTTTCAATTATAATAATTTTCTCCCTAGACTATCAAACAATTATCAATGTTTCCTCAAGGACAGAAACACTCTTAATAAAATATAAAAACAAAAAAAAATTATTTTAAAATACAATCACACATTTGGCCAAATTTAAAATTATTTTCTACAAAAAGTATAAATATTTTTTTTCAATTTTTTTTTTTTAAAAAATAACTACTACTCAATTGAACAAATTTATTTTTTTTAAAAAAAAAAGTACAAAGATTTTCGTTTTTTTTAATTATTTTTTAAAAAATAAAATTAAAAAATTATTATTATTATTATTATTATTATTATTAAATTTAAAAGAGTATTTATGGTTTATTGAAAATTTTGTAAGGTTATTTTTATCTTTTTGCTTAATTAGAGAGAACATTGACAATTATTTGACAGTTTGTGAGGGACATTGTTACAATTAAAAATTTGGAGGGACATTGTCAATTAAATAGTAGTTTAAGGAGGTACGTAGACTTTTTCTTAAAAAATAAGAATAAATTTACTTGCAAACTTCAAATTTCATATAATCAAAGGTAGCATACTAGGATTACTCGTTCATGAATGAGGCCCGACAAGCAACTGCATTAACTTAGGCGGTACGTGGACTGGGAAAGCCCATTTAGGAAATGGGTTGCAGGCCACGGGACTATGGGTAAGGTTACACTGAATAATGTTCAATTTATTTTCTAAGTAAACAAACAGTTTTCAATTTTCATATAATTTTTTTTTTTTTTATCGAGAAGAAAATAAACATCACATAACTAATTCTAATGATAATAGATTTTTTTTTTTTTTTTCTGATAGATATGTCTGTATAAAACTGATTTTGCATATTTTCGAGAAAAAGTACTGTAGGAAATTTTTCAATCCAAAAAAGATAAATATATATAAATAAAGTAAAAAAAAAATCATTCTAGTCTTACCCCCTCCTAGTTGATTGTGCCGCTGTAATTGACAACTACTTTAACATTAAAGTCCAATTCAAGTCAGCTACACCTACACATGTGACTTTTTTTTTTTTTTTTTTTTTTTTTTTTTTTTAATTCAAAGTACCTACACATGTGACTTGTTTTGACTGGACAAGGACATAATAGCGATGAATTTATTAATTTAAACAACTGTTTACTTCTATAATTTGGTGATGGTCCGGTGAATCGAATTAAATTAACATAAAAAATAGTTATAAAATGCTATTTGTCGCGGATATAGTCACTTTAAAGTCTTAAAAGTGTAATTTTAAATTAAATTTTAAAAAATTGTATTATTTGATAGTGTGTTTTTAAAAAATTGTGATTTTAAAATACAGTTTTTTTTTTTTGTATTTTCAAATCGCAAGTAAATGAGTACATTTTTTTAAAAAAAAAACATATGATTTTAAAGGTAAAACTGTAATTTTAAAGACCAAATCGCAATTTCACTAAACACTAAACTGCATTTTTAAAAATCATGCTTTCAAATAGCATGTTTTATAATCGCACTTTTTAAAATCACAAACCTAAACAGGCTAAACATACCCATAATGTAACGGTCGGAGAGCATTGGACTCAAATAATAATTTTTATCTACCATTCTCCCACGACACACAATGATATGAGAAAACATTGGCTATGACGGTTTGTTGAGATTTTTTTATTTTTTTATTTTTTTATTTTTTTATTTTTTTATTTTTTTTTTCCTTCAAGGAGAAAGGGTTGAAGGAGGAAGTCAATTATAGTTATCCTAGCTGAGCGTAACCATAATAGCTCTCAACCCGCAGAAGGCCACTCAGGAAGAACTTAGACGGTAAAAATCGCAAGCGCTCCCTCAAGACTGATCGAGTCATAGCTTAACACCCGCCACACCGAGTATCAATAAAATTCAAAGTAGCAAATACTAATAAGCTAAGAAATTTCTATTACGAGAGTCAAATTCAAACCTTAATGCATGTCTGACTACTTAAAATTTTTCTTAAAACCATTAAATTACTGATTGTTGAGAAACAATTGAGAAAGAAGATAACTCTCCCGTCACAAACAAATTGAATTACTAGAGATAGAAAATATAAGTAAATAAGTAAATTGAATTACTGTAGTTTTCCCAAAGTTTTGTTAGCTCCTCTTTCCACCGCGACAAAACTTCATTGAAGGAACTTCCTCGTAAGACTATTATAAGTCTCTCTGTTTCTCTCTCTTCAAAATTTTATTTTTTATTTTTTGTCGAAAATTACAAGTAAAGAGGCATTAAGTGTTTTTATTTGTTGCTTATTAAAAAAAAAAAAGTATTTTTATTTGCAAAACAGCAAAAGTAAATAATGCTAAAAGAACGTCTGCCACTCAATTAGACTCTGTTGGATGGTCTTCGGTCCTAATTTGCATAGACTTCAATTTCTCAAGTTCAAAATCTACACTTGACCGAAAAATTTGTGAAAAATCTAAGATGTTTTATCAAAGTGTAAAATATTACTCTTCATACTAATTTAATATATTCATTTCACACCGATTAATGTAATATGTTTTAATAGTTAATATTTTTTTTTTTTAAATAACTGACATAAAAAGCTACTTAAAATATCTCATAATATAAAATGAGGGTGAAAAATAGTATTTTTTAATTTATATGCTAGTCTTAAGTTTTGAAGGGAAAATATAGTTATCTAAAACAAGCTTGTAGTCCAAAATGAGTGGTCAATTGGCATATGTAACGTCTTAATTTCCTTTTGCTCCCTTTTCCAATTCTTTCTTATGTCATGGGAAAGCAAATCCTAATCTGGTACCACGAAGGCAAAAATCACACTCTCTATTCTCTAAACTGGGGGCAGTTTTCATTTAAAGCATCCTCCATAGAAGGGTGGTCAAAACTATTCAATACACCTATAATTCTGCAAACACTTTCAAAACCTATTCATATCGAATGGGAACTGGGAATTCCAAGAAATCTCGATCCATCCATCTCATATAAACACTACTAAGCAGGAGCAGCTTGATATTAGAAAACTAACAAATTCTGACATTAAACCATTGCAATAGAGAAGAATTTGGCCAAACAAGCTTTTTGGACCCGGAATCTTAATTTCAACTCAGCTGGTCATGGTTTCTCATGCTGAGATATGCCTCCTCGAATTTTTCAGTCTTCAAAGTTTGTCACCCAAGATTCCAACCCCAACAGTTCGACCTCTCTCTCTTTGAGTTTCCTTGCATACTTCGTAACATATGTCACCATTCCCATGCGTGTTTGAACCGGCCATGCATTTTCCACCATTTCCACAACCTTACCACCAACTTTAATCACTATAAAATACCATACTTTACTACCCAGTTTCACATCCCAATTTCTCTACAAACTAAAGAGAAAACCTTCTTGAGGCTCTGCATCTTCTACATTACTTCATGGCTAGAGAACTCCAAGCTCGCCATTTCCTTGTCCTTGTTATTTTCGTGAGCTTCTTTTTGCTATCTTCTACCATACAAGCCCGCTGTTTGCATGCTCAAACTCATCACCACCATGCCATAATGAAGCCCACTGGAAGCCATGGAGTGACGCGTTATTATATTACCCAAGTTCCTGGCCTTTGGGGAACTAAGAATTCGGATCGAATCTTACCCAGAAGGGATCTTTCAGGCCCAAGCCCCGGGGGTAATCATTAACTCGTTAATGGTGCATACCAGTCATGAAGCCAGCTTTCTATACATTACTGTCCGGACGACCCAAAAACAGAGCATAAAATGTGTCTCAGACACCCTAGTTGAAATAAGTGTTTATTTAAGAGGAAATTTTCTTTACTTGTAGAGTATGAATTAATACAGATGAAATAAATTATTATGCTCTGCATCAGTGTAATTTAATCCAAGATCTCTTGAAAATAAAGTATTTATAACTGCATTTGCTACATAGAAATTGTTGTTGAATGGAATAATGTGCTCGTGCCATGAGAATCGTTGATTTTTTTTTTTTCTCCAAGTAAATAGTTTTCAATTTTCATATATATATATATTTATCATGAAGAAAAGAAACATCACATAACTAATTCTAATGATAATAGATTTTCTTCTTCTTCTTTTTTTTTTTTTTCCTGAGGGATGATTTTGCATATTTTCCGGAAAAAGTGTAGGAATTTTTCAATCCAAAAAAGATAAATATATTATCATATTCATATATATGAATAAAGTAAACAAAATTCATTATAGGCTTATTTTCGTTTTCTTGAGATCCAATTCATGAATTTTAAGGACTGTAGTCACTATATGCGGCCGGAATTTTTAGGTAGTTACAAATGGTAGGTTAAAGGGACAATTTTATTTTTTTATTTTTCTGGTACGTCAATTATTGGTGAAAATACTGTAGAGGTCTATGTGTTTTGTCTTTTATCAAATAGGTTTAAAATTCATCAAATCATCCTTTAAAGTATATATCGTTACCAAATCATTCCTAATGTCAGATTGTTTAACGGTTAATACTGACACTCAGGTAAATAGCCACGTCAAATCTAATAAAATTGATACATGCATATCTCCTTATGTTAACCCCAATTAATTCGTCACATTATTTAAAAAATATCACATTAGAAAAAGAAAAAAGAAAAAAACACAAAATTAAATGAAAATAAATTTTTTTTTTTAAAAAAAAATAATAAGAGAGAGAAAGGCGGTTGGGGTGCCACCTCTGTTTCTTTTTCTTCTTTTTTTTCTCTACTTTCATTTTTTTTTTCTTGGTTTTCTTTTAATGGTTTCTGTTTCTTATGTGGCCTTTTTTAAATAATATGGAAAAGTTAATTGGTGTTAAATCAACTACGTGTATACGTGTCAAACTTTTATTAGATATGACATGACCATTAGCTTAGATGTTATTACTCATCGTTAAGAAATATAATAGAGGGAATAATTTGATGAGGTACGTACATACCTTAAGGAATGATTTAATGTGTTTTCTGTAGGCCGTTTTCCTATTTAATTTTTTTAATAAAAAAAAAAAACCAGAAAAATAGTTTGATAAAAAAGATCAAACCACATGATTTTTACAGTATTTTTCCCTTAATTATATTCAACTGTGTCGTCATATTCAAGTCAAAAGTGAAGAAACATATAATAATAGAATAGAAAACAAAGAAAATAGCGGAAGAAAATAATTTGATGAGGTACGTACATACCGTAAGGAATGACTTAATGCGTTTTAAACCCAAAAAAAAAAAAAAAAAATTTAGATAAAAGATCAAACCACATGATTTTTACCGTATTTTTCCCTTAATTATATTCAACTGTGTCGTCATATTCAAGTCAAAAGTGAAGAAACATATAATAATAGAGTAGAAAACAAAGAAAATAGCTGAAGAAATAACAATGGAGATTTGAGAATTTTGGGGGTGCTTTATTCTTAGACACACATACGTATGGGGAAAAGCCCAATTGGCAACATCTTTGCTCTTATTGCTTGATCATATTTACATCATAAATTACTCTTATTTATAAGAAAATTCGGGTAAATGAAAATAAGATAACGATCAAATCTGATAAACAAATCCCTATTTATGAAAAATGATTTTTACCCTTATCATATATTTTAACAGAAAGTAGCCAACCAGTATTGTTATTTGTAGAAGCTAATTGATTACTAGGCCCAATGACATTCTAGAGCAAGTGCACGATGTGGAACAACAATTTTTATTTTTTTACTAAGCCAATAGTTTCACTCAAATTACTTTAAAGCAAAACTTTATGTGAATTGACACTAATAAATGCCTTTCTTGTCTTCTCACTTTTCATGTGAGACTTTTTCTTTCAAGGTTTATTAATACATTCCAAAAAAAAAACACTTCTTAAATAAAAACTACATATATAATTTTGAAAACTTTCTAACACTCCATAAAACTAGCTCGATATTCTTGATTTCTAGTAAAAAGAAAATAGAGATGAATATTACATTCTTGTACTTCCTTTTACCGAGATGAAACCTTGGAGAACTAACATATTTCCTAAGAGAGTAAACATGAAAAAGGAGCACGCCTCCTCTTACATCCGTTTTTAACCATTCCACCTTCATATCTCACATATTAAGTTTACAATCCCTTTGCTAATACGTAGCAGAAGATGATGGATAGCCCTGAGAATAACCCATGTAATTGAATCGGGATCGAATATTATGTTGATTATAGATAGGATCTCCATAGTCAACAGCCTTTATTACCACGGCTTCACGCCGTCCGGCGTGTTCTTGAACAGCCCCAAAGACTATCTCATTTGTTTCGCAGTTTTTCTCATAGTAAGTTTGTGGACCAGATGAAAATTGCCTGTGATGATGCTGCTGTTGCTGCTGCTGCTGCATATGTTGCTGTTGTTGCTGCTGCTTCATATGTTGCTGTTGTAGCTGATGCTGCATATGTTGCTGTTGTAGCTGATGCTGCATATTCTGCTGCTGTTGGCGATAATCACCATCCCATCCATTATGGTAAACCGGATTTTGCTTGATATGGTGGCTCCTTTCCAGGTCTTTGGTCATAAAAGGGTAGGTTTTCTTTGGTGTAGATGTTCTAGTTTCTATTGTTGGTGGCTCATCTTCGTCTGGTATCACAAAGCTCTCTTGCATGGGCCACGGATTTGCCTGTGTGTTCAGTTGTTCGTATTGCTGATGATAGAGGAGGGGCTTTCTTCTAGAGCCTGAAAATAATCCCCCAAATATTTCAGCTACCGAAGTGCTGGTGTTGAGGACAAGCTTTCCAAGTGAACCAAAGAATCCCTCTTCTCCTCTCTCAGGTTCATTTTCAGTTGGAATCAAGGGGGGCCTGACTGATTTAGGAGGCTTCTGATATGGTGCCACTGGTGAACCTTTCTTTATAGGAGCTCTTGAATCCTACAATAAAAAAATATGAAACTTGTCCTGGTCATATCATGAAGGGAATCAGTAGAGGAGAAATTCCAGCTTGTTACTACCATGGTGAATAATTTAAGTTTTAGTTGTCATGTTCCACAAGAATATTTTCCATTTTTATTGGAACTATATTAAATTAACTTGGGGGAACTTTAAAATAATTTTTCGCTTTTTTTGGCATGGGGACTAACAGATTAAAAAACAGATGCACATGTTGACATTTAAAATGTTCAGAAAACACTTCAATATGACAAAAAGAAAAGGTATTCTATTTGCAACATCCAAGATGCATAGATAAATAATGAATAAAGGTTTATTTATATAGAAGATATCTTGGACACATGGTCCATTTGGTGGTCAAGAAGATGGTAAAAGAAAAGAAAAATGTGAATTCTTATAACGACCATTCTAAGCCATTTAGTAGTAAATTGTAAATTAGATGCCCTTTCTTCATTATTTTGCGGACCAGACCAAAACATGATTGGAAACTAGTAATTTGAAATTCAGACATGCGACAAAGATGCCTATGGAGACAAATCTCCAGTCACAAACAAATTGAATTACTAGAGATAGAAAAAAATACATATACGGGATAACTTACATCTTTGGATGAAAACATTGCTCGCACCCTTCGCTGCAGCAATGCCAGCATGTAACCGAAAAATCCAGCTGCAACAAGGACTGCCATTCCTGCAATGTTAAATTTATATTTTAATAAATCTCCACGATCTTGAAAGAAAAAGGACAGATGGAAGTTCTGAGTCTTTCCTTATTACCTAAATTGAAACTGCCATCATACTGGGAAGAACAGTCATCATTATTGAGTTGGATCTCTCGAATTGCCTGGTTTCCTCTGTCTATAACCAAAAGAGAGCAGCTAGCTCCAATATAAACCACATCAAAATCGTCTGAAAATTTTGCATCTTCACTTGGACCATCAACATGACCTCCTCCTCGGCCCCATTTTCCACCTGCAATAGTTGTAACCCCTGCAAAAGGATAAAGTTAAATCATATTAATGCAGGTCCTACTCTAAAGTAGTAAGTCCCTTGGATGCCAAATTTTCATGCACCTTGCCGGAGGAGAGGGGTTATAGAAACAAATTTCATTCTTTAACCACGAAAACACATTACCTGAATCAGAGATCTTTCTGATAGCCATGTTGAGCGTGTCTGCAATATAAACGTTTCCTCGGTCATCCACTGTAAGCCCTTTTGGGTGGTTCACTCTTGCCTCTCTTGGCTTCCCATCTACATACCCAGAATGACCTTCAGGTGATCCAGCAACCAGCTTGGGCCGGCTATCTGCAATTCATTAATTTTGAGCATTTAAAGCAACAATGGGTTCGACTAAAAGAATCCGTTGAGCGCCCAGAAGACACAGAAGAAACTTGATGAGATCAGAAAAATGTAGTCTTTTGTGATCAGTTTTCCACAAGGAAAGGGAAATGGACAAGTCTTAGCATAGCTTGATTCAGTATTTAAAGGAAAAATAAATCCAAACAAACTAAAACTACCATTTGGTTTGCATCTGACCGATTGAATTTCCAGTAACATCTCATGAAACAACTTGAAAGCAAAAGTGCAATTGGTCATTAACCAAACAAAAAAATTGAGTTAATCGTCCTCAAGAAGCTAAAAGGTATTTCATCAACATAAATTGTCTTTTTTTAACAAAAATCTGAAAGTACACAAAAGCCTTATTTGGTTAAAAAAGATAAAGGACAATTAGATGAGTAAACACGAAGCATAAGTGCTCCTTAAAGAATATTGCTCTCAAAACAAAAACAAAAGATGGCATATCTTTAAAAAGATGGAGTTGGTTTGACAGAAACTAAACTAAAATGCTTATTGTACTTTCAAAAGTGGAGGCTTCAGCAAAACAAAAGCACATCAAGCACATCAAACACATCAATAACATTTTTCTAATAATGTATTTGGATTCTACCAACACAATATTCAAGGAAAATAAAAATTTGACCGAACTAAAAGCACAAAATCACAATAAGCATAATTCCTAAACGGTAAGAGCTAAAAAATAACTTACAACGAGACAATGGGGTTGAGATCTTGTAGATATTGCTGTTTTCAGAGTCCAAAACCAGAAGCTCCCCACTTGGAGAAACGTCGACAGAGTATGGTTCAATTCCAAGCTTACTTCCATCGAACACCGTCTCCACCGTATATCCACCCTCAAATTTCATCATCGAACGGCTAGAAGAAACCGCTGAGAAATCAAACCCCACAAATCCCATCAGCCGCAAAAATTCAATTTTTCTTTCATGAACATTGACATTGCAAAGAACAATCTCTAGCCCCATACAGACAAACCCCAAAACAGAGCAAACACACAAAACTGTGAGCTCATTGAAATACCTTTACCAGTGTTGGCGATGAATTTCTGTGACCACAGCCACTTAACAAGCGCAGAGACCACATTGGAGACAACCCCACTTACAATTTCTGCAAATGGATCAAAATGTAAATAAAATTTGAAACTTTGATAGAATTTGAAGCAGGGAATGAAAACAAAATGCCATACTCACTTGCAGGATGTGTGGCTGAAGCTGAAGAAAACCCACCAAAAAGAATCACCAAAATGAGAGCCAAAAGAAGCCAATTTCTCATCATAGCACTCGCTCAAGAGTAGAGCAAGAAAGAAGAAACAAAATGCTTAAGTGTGAAGGTGTAAGCTTTGCATTTTTGAGGAACCTACTTAAGTAGGAGACCCCACAGAAAGTGTTTCCCAACTCCTTTTTACATGGTAATTAGTGGAAAAGCTTTTTGGGAGATGAAGCAGTGAAAGAGACAAAGAGAGCAGGGCATAGTGTGATCATAAAAATTGTTTGGTACTTTAGTAGTGAACATACGGCAGCTGGGATCAAAGGAAAGAGAGTAAAGGCAAAAGAGAGAGAGACAGGGAATCATATGCTCTAAAGTTTTTGTCTTCGTATTTGCATTAATCAATTTGGGTTTTGTTATTGCAAATTCAATTTGGCAGCCCTTACTTTCTTGGTAACTGGGGTGCCCCCAATTGAATATCCACAGTTACGCCACTTTTATTGCATGAAGCTTATACTGAGGAAATTGTCTTGCGCATGGGCAGAGCTTTAACTTTAGATGTGGATGCCCACCTTTTTTTTGTTTGGCAATTTTACGTGGCTATTTTTTCATCTCTAGTCTATTTCTATTTATATATTTTTTTTAAATTTATTATTAAATTTGTAAGATGTGAGTTTTAAAATCTAATGGTTAGTTTGAAAAAAAAAATGATAGGAGAATATCTCTTAAGTTTTTTTACTAGTGCATCTAGGTATTCTGCAGTTTTGGATTTGTTTAGGAAAGATTGAGATTCTTGTTGTTGCTAAAATAACATAAAAATTTAGATAATTTAAGAGAGGATATAAATTGCCCTCCTATCCCAGGTAGGTAGGATGATAGACCTCACAACTCCTTATTTAGGCTGTCGAAATTTTGTATTATTCAAGTAGCCTAATTACAAACATCCTTATCTGTTCAAAAAAAGGGCCAAAAATGTGACTCAGTGTCGGGTGTGGCCTATGACTTGTACACAAACATGGACAGCGTGTTGGATTCGGATTGTGTCAAGACATAGTATAAGATTATATAAATCAACTTTAACTTGACCTATTTACTTAAACGAGTTAAATCTATCAATTATAATCCTCTAATTTTGTATTAGTTTCGTGTCAGATTTGCAAGTCATGTCAAAAATTGCTTGTAATTGTGTTGTGTGTTGGGTTCAGGTCGTGTCAAAAACATTTGTATAAAACTATATAGGTAAACTCTAATATAACTCATTTAATTATGCATGTCAAACTCCTCAATTATAATCCTTAAATTTCGTGTTAGGTTCGTGTAGAATTCGCGGGTCGTATAAAAAATTATCAGTCATCGAAGAGGGCAACCCCCTCCAAATTAAAAAAAAAAATTAGCTTTTGAATTTGTTAAAAGAAAATTATCACGTCATTCATTACTACTTTGGCCTTTCAAAAAAGAATTCAATGCAGTTTGGCCCCCCTAAAAGTAAAATTTCTAATTCCGTCCTTGCTTGTACAGAAAGCAAAGTTTAGCCAAATTGTTTACTAAAGCATCGAGAACGGTGGCTTCCTTGGTGTCTTCTTATTTACTCCTTAATCTTGACTTCTTTTTTTGTGTGTGTTTTAATGCTTTCTTTGATGTTTTATTTGAGGTACTCTTTTTGTTTCTTTCCCTCAGCTTGTCATGTGCTCCTGGTTAGATCTCATATGCCTTCTGTAATGAAAGTTGACGTCTATCTGTGTGAGAATGTTTTTCATGTACTTTGTATCTTCTTTTTAATTGTTATTCTTCCTTTTTTTTTTTGTTTGGGTCCCTGTTGAATGGTCCAAAGAAACATATCTTTGTTTAATTGTTTCCTTCTCTCTTGGTAGAGGATTTGGTTGTCTCAAAGGGGTAGAGTAGCAACGTATTGGTTACGATGGCTCAAAAAATCAAGGCCCATTGGCCATTGTGAGAATTAGCAATGATTTTTATCCTATCATCATCATCACATTTACTTTTCTTGATCTTCAGAAATCATGACTCCTGTGATATGGTGATGAAATCTATTAGATTGCCTTAATACCCAAAATAAAGAAAGAGCAATATTCTCCTGTGGAAAAAGACCCCTAGTATTTGATGTGCTTGTTTACACCATCATTGCAAATTATTAAAATTATCAAATTATTAGGCTTGTGAGACAAATTATAATTTAACATGATCATGAGCTTAAACCATATTTTCATAATTCACCACATTTTAATTAAATATTAAACACATTTGGGTCTCACTTATCAAATGAAAATTTGAATAAGTAACGATTTAACGTAAATACAATTGAACTTTTATGAAAATTTAGTTAATTTTCTGTAACGCCCCAAAATAATAAATACATTATCAATGCATTTAGTCATTTATTATGTGGCATTACTACTATTTCCTTTAATATTGCAGCAAAAATTACAATATATATATATATATATATATATATATAGGAAAAAAATTGAAAAAGCCTCATTAACTATTAATTATTTTCAATAAAGCCTCATAAAATGACAATTATGATAGTTTCATACATCAAACTACTAATTTATAGTAAAAATGTCACTCCATTAGATATCCCCGTCAATTTGAATAAAAAAGTGGTCACATGCAAGGCAAGTGATAATTTTTCTATCATTATTACTCAAGTAATCATACTTTATTAAAAACTAAAAAAAAAAAAAAAAAATTAACCAAATGAAAATTTTTGGGAATGGCTTGTGAGCCACCCCAGCCACCTCTAAGTGGTTGAACCACTCAAAATAAAGGATTTTAGGAGTTGCCGCGAGCCATCACAACCACGTTTAGGGTGGTCAGCAGCAACCACCCCCAACCATGAGAGTGGCCAAACTACCTCTTTAGGAGTGGTTGTATTAATTTTGGTTTTTCAGAAATGAAATAAGGACATTTTTAGAGTGTCATTTTTGCCACAATTTGATAGTTTGATGATCAAATAGTCACACTTGTCACTTTATAAAGCTTTATTGAAAATGACCTTTTGTTGAGTTTTATATATATATATATATATATATATTGAAACATTCAAGAAAACTTGATCCCCCCTTCAACCGGGTTGGGCATGGGCCATTCGGCCAGTGCAAGGGAAACAACTCTTCCCCTCAAAAGCATTAGCAAACCAACCACAAAGGAAGTAGAAAGTAAAAAATCCAAACTACGATCTTCATTCGATTCTACGTCTTCAGAATCATTTTAGATATGAAAACGTATTAAAATTTTAAAATAAAATATTATTTGATCTCGAATCCAAATATTTTCAGAAACCTACTCTACTGAACTTGCGCTAGAGCTTCTCCCTGTATAGAGGACCACAACATTGAGGCTCGCACCAACCAAATCATATATAAATGGGAAGAGATAAACTTGAGCAGGCATTCTTTGCTGCGTGGGAGGATAAAATCTTTTCGCTTATTAAATTCCTTCTTTGGACATTGTGCTTTTGGGAGTTCCAGTATTGCCCAAATTCTGCATTTTTATTACTGTCATGGACGCGCAGTTAAAGGTCATCTGATCTGATAGTGCCACCTTCACAAACTTTGCTTCTAATTTCTAAACTTTCTCTAAAAAAATAATAAAATAAAATGTTGAAACCCAAACTGAGACACGGTTGATCCTGTAGCTCTGCATGGATTTTTTTTTTTTTTTGCCCCCATAAAAAAAGGGGAAGAGGGAAGAAATATTTGAGTACCACCATCTGTAAGTCAAACCACAGATCTATAAGCATTTTGTGCCTACTAGCTCTATAAACTCAACATGGATAGACATTGCAAAGGAAACGGAAAAAAAAAAACAAAACAAAACAAAACAAAAAAAAAAAGGGAGAAAAAACTCTGATAAATTATTTACAATGACCTAGATGGAGAAAATGCAGAATACAAAGCTATGCTGTATAATTATTGATTAAACATGGTAGACCATCCCCACCTCTAGAGTAGTTGCATAAGGAATGCTTAAAGCAGAAGTTGGTTCCCTAAAGTTTCTCCTCAAGAAATCATAACCAAGATTAATCACAATTTTCTTCATCAAACTGGACCCTTTCTTTGCTCTCACATATGAGTGCCCCATTATAAATGCCATTCCGGCCTCCCTCGCTTCCATCAGTTCCCGCAACTCCTGTCGAGCATCCATATCAATCTGTGGAGACTCTGGCACAACAAACCTCACTCTCTTCCTAAGCCTTTCCGGGGATTTAATCTCCCTCAACTCTGAAGTACCTACCATGTCTGTAGAGTTTCCATCATCTTCACACATTCTTATACCATCTAAATTTGATGATGAAGTCCCAACAACTGTCATAATTTCATCGGTCTCCAAATCTTCTGTTCCTACGACTAATGTTGGTCTCCCTGACCTGATAAACTCTGCAATACTACAAACAAGATCTTTTTCAAACTCATTGTCATCCTTCTGAACATCACGATAGCCATACCGTGCTATGCATCTATAAAGCCGGTACTCCTTTGGGCCAACTCTTCCCACCAAGAACCTTTCGTCAGGTCTTACATGTGGCACTTGGACAGATTTGACGCAGAGGAAGACCACAACCTGGTGGAAAGCAGGTAGATTGGTGACAAAGTGAGAGAAAATTGCTGGAATCCCAGAAACAAGCTCTGTATGTATGAGTCCAATCCCCTTGACCCGCACAATTCCAAGATTGGGACCAAGACTGAGGAGCCAGTTGATTGACACCTTATTTTGAACATCAAACTCATATTTCTTGAGTGTGCCATAGTGCCAAACATACATAACGACTAGGAAGATAAATGAGAGCGCAATGGGGACCCAAGCTCCTTCACGGAATTTGATGAGGGATGCTGAAAAGTAGAGTGCTTCAATTGAGCCGAAGAAGAATATAAAGCAAATGGCCAGGAAGATGCTTCTGTGCCAGCATAGGATTATAACCAGAGACATTAGGCAGGTAGTTACCAGCATAACAGTTATAACTGCCAAACCTGTTCATGAGAAAAAGATGACGCTGTAAAAATGGTGGGGATTGGAGCTTATAAAACATTTAGGTCATGATTAGAACTCATAAAGCACTATAAACTAAAAAAATTGGCTGATCTTTTTTGTTTTTGGTAGCTTCAAGAGTTGAGCTTGTCAATCACCAGCAATAAAATAATTAAAATGTTTCCTGGCTGATCCCATTCTCACATAAAGGCCGGTTTTGACATCAAATGACGGAGATGAACCTAACAGATTGTCATCTTGGTACGATAAGAATTCTTAAACACTGAATAAATGCACAAGGCCAAAACCAGAGGGCTGCCACAGTCAATTTTGTGATAAAATCCATGCGAAGGATCCAAATAAGGAAAAGAAACAGGAGATGCTGATTAACACAAAGAAACAAACTGGATGTATTTCTGTGTGTCTGAGCACAAAATAAACTTTGATGTGGACAGTAGTACCTGCTGCATTGCCCATGCGTTTTGTGTCCCTGAAACCCATGGTAACAGCCAAGCATAACAGCATTAAGGTCCAATTGATCTCTGGAATATATATTTGGCCATGTATTTTAGACGATGTGTGGACAATTTTTATCCTTGGAAAGCAACCCAAAGCAGAGCACTGTTTGATTATAGAGAAAGTTCCAGTGATGATGGCTTGGCTTCCCACAACTGCCGCAAGTATCGCTATTCCCAGAACAGGCCATCTTATTTTCTCTGGACCAATAAGGTCAGTTTTTCAAATCAGTCAATACCAATCAAAAAGATAAATTGGATTAAGTATCCTCTAAATAACAATAATAGCACCTACCAGGTACAGAGACATAGAATCCAATCCGATAATGGGTTTCAATATTATGATGCTTAGAAAGATAAGCAGCTTGTCCCATATATGCTAGGATTAATGATGGGTAAACCATACAGGTGAAAGCAATCTGCAAGAATGTGGCTTTCTGTTAAACAAGTAGCTTGAGTTGTGGTGGGCTTTGCTAGAGATTATTTGTATAATAATTTACCACGTATAATGTATGAACATAAACTAGTGAATCAGTCCTAAAAAATGAACACACAGGTCTTTTACTTAATGCATAGACATCTACCAGAGAAGATAATGGTCTAGTCAAATTGAGATTTTCTTTTAAAGTAAACCTATCCATAGATATTAACCATGCTTGTAAATTAGCATTTGCTATATAATTTTATGGTTTGTTAGGAGAGTGCTATGAAAATATTCCAAGATGGATTATCTGGCCAGAGTACAGAATATGAAGCAACAAGAAAAAGGGATCTGATTTTCCCTTATTCTTGAGAAAAAGAACAAAGAAAAGAAAATTTATTATAACTACTCTATATTGCCATTAGGGTGAAAAATTACATTTTCCCTCATTTGGGTACATGAAGCATTCTAATTTCTAAAGCAACCTTGAGGCATTTAAATAAAAGGGAAGAGTCTAACAGTGTGGATGTATTTTTAGGATTAGTAGTGTTGGTGTATATTTAGGATTCTTGTACTTAAAACATTTAAACTGGGGTAATGGGATCTTTAGCTGCTGCAAAGAGCGTAGGATGTTTACGGGAACAAACTGACTATCCAAAACTTCAGTTATTTATTTTTCCGCTTCAATGTCCTCGTTCATATGAAAATTTCATTCAGGTAAATAATGTCTCATAGTATCTCATCAGTAGGTTCATGACTATATTAAGCAGATTTGGAAAATTTCATTTGCAGACTTTAGTTATATAATCTCCAGCAAACAAAGAATCAGATAATGTACCTTAATTGACAATTGTGAAAAGTGGCCAAGATCAGCAAACATAGCTTCTGAGCCTGAAATGTAGAAAAATTAGTACTAGAGGGACAAACATTCCTATTGGTTATATGGCAAGAGAACACAGTTCATTGTACATACTGTTGTACCTGTAATACACAAGAGAATTCCACCCAGGGACATCCACCCTCCCCTTTGTGTCTTCTTCAAAAACTTGTACATGTAGTATGGAGAGAGTGCTTGATAAACATCGGGATTCCAATGGAAGATATTATACAAACCAATAGCACTGATGCATAAAAGCCACATGATGACAACTGGTGCAAAGAGGAACCCTACTCGGTGGGTCCCGTAATGTTGGAGAGCAAATAATAATATCAATATGATACAAGCAACTGGGAGTTCAACATCTGCAGAATCAATGAACTTTCAGGGAACAGAATACTTTGCTCAATTATATGAGAAATCAAATTCTGCTAGCATAACCTGCATCCCTAATCAACCTTCAGACCTTATGTAGAACATAAGATTATGTGGCTTCTGAAGAATCAAATGGAGCTTCAATATGCTTAGAAGTACTTCTGTAGCTGATAAAAGCTTTAATGGTACACAATCATCTTTCATTTATTTATTTATCTATTTATTTAGTTAGTTATGTATTTTTGAGGAGGCAGTGTACGTCAAGTAAAAGATCAAACTGGTTGCAAAAATAGACTAGGTTTCTTCTTGAGGTATGCAGTTGAGAGACATCTCGTGTGCTTTATCAAGATCATCATACTAGAATAAAAAATAAAGACACAAATTTTAAAATGAAGGGCAGTCATGGACTAAAAAGGTACAACTAAAGTTGTAAATCCTCATAACTGAACTCAATGGAGACTTAAAGGGTCTCCACTCAGTGTCTTACTGTTCTTAGGTCCAGTACTCTGGAGCTTACAGGTGCCTCTTTGGCAATATAAAGGAACATATAAAAAAAAAAAAAAAAAAGAACACTCTAGTATGTGTATTTATAATATGAAGTTCATATGGAAATGAACACGAACAGAGACATTTGCATTTCTCCTTGTTGGTTTCCTTCAATTTGCAAAACTTTGCTTCTCATAGCTTCTCTAAATTTCCCACGATCTTATATTTTAACAATTGTTGCTATGATAGCAAAATAAACATAAGTTGTGTTTCTGTTGTTCTTTCCTGCTTTCATTTTTGTTTCTTTATGGCTTCTGATAGAATAAAAGCATCCTAAAATGGGGAGGCACAATCATAAAGAAAATCATCAGTTGCACAAAATTTTTACAATGTTTCAGCATCTGAAATGAGAATAAGGAAATGAAAATGAGACAAGAAGACAGCAAAGAAGTAGAGAAAGTAGTCAAAACTGCCTTCAGCGAAAACTCCCACCAGCACTGGGGCATTAGTTGGTGAGAACTTCTAAGTTTGCTGATGAATACATTAACCAATAATTTTATGTATGGCTAAAATCTTCTTATAAAAGAAAGAAAAGAGAAGAACATTATCATTTAAACACACACACACAGAGCTGCAGAGTTTTTTTTGGGGGGGTGTTGGAAGGTTTGTGGGTAACAGAAACAACACATGGCATCAAAGATGTCTATATAGAGGCAGAAATTTTAGGTTCAAATTCATCCACATATTTCTGAATTAAGGGGGTGATGACAAGCTTCTAAGTAAATTGAAATTGACACTCACAATAATTGTAACTCTTGCTTTTCCTTCGAAAATTCCCAGGCCCAGTGCAACAAATTTTTAAGCTAGATACATTTAATACATGACTGACAGGGTTTTATGGGTAAGTTCTACCAAAGTGGTCATTGTTAATTCAGCAGCCATCTAATGATTGAAACACTTTCCATCCAAACTTTGTATTACTGCTTAAAATAAGCTACATGCCAATATTGATTGCAAATAAGAGGTGGACTTGCTCTGAACCACCAATACACAGATTGCCTAAGAATTTGACAGTAACATGATGGATGTATATACGTGTGTATCTATTATGATTACATATATAAATGCCACACAATTGTGCCATCTCCAATTGAATTATCACTCAATCAAATTTTACACCTTGTTCTAAACTTAAATGCTTAAGAAGCAAGCTTTGAGACTGAGGACAAAGCATCTTGAAGCTTAACAATGTCCATGTGATTTGTGATTGATCTGCAGTAATATTTTCATTGCTAAATACTTTTTTTGAAATGTGAATAAAGAACTAACATCTATAAAGAAAAGAGAAATGCTACACACACTTCCATGTCCACACTCTCTGATGTGGCAATGAAAATCACCACTAGGAAGTGTGGGAGTGCGAGTGTGTATAGCATTTCTCTAAAAGAAAAGAAACAAAAGCATAATGCTCTAATCCTAGTCATTCTTAAATATGTTAGCAGGCACACATTTAAAATTGGCATGTTAGATTCCTTCAAGCTAAGGTTGTTTAAATCTCATTAAATGGCCTCTTCAAAAGTGTAGGTAACTTTTGTTGAACAACAATAGACAGTGGGGAACACGTTGCACACAAATTGCAAAACCCAGTAAATAGAAACAGCAGAACCAACAAAAAGGCTGTAGACACTAGCCCACTAGTTGAAGGACAAATAAGCTGATCACATCTATGATAGGAATAAGAGGGACAATGGAAGAACAGCTGGAGATTTAGAAAGTGGAAGTGCAATATATATCTTCAGATATAATCCACAGTGACTGAGGAGATGATTAGACCACAGAGGTTGAAGTTGATAATAGAATGATGACAATGATAATTTCATCCTGGTATGTCATGCACTACATTGCTTGGGATGGATTGCAACAAGTGGGTCAAGGCTTGGTTGACACTATGGTCATGATTATGTATGCTCCAAAGGGGGCTTTAGTGGAAATTCTAACTTTATTTGACCAGTCTAATTAATGGTAATAATTCCAATTACAGAAGATAACAAAAAAGTTGAATGCCTCCTCCATTCTCTCTCTCTCTCTCTCTCTCTCTCTCTCTCTCTCTCTCTCTCTCTCTATATATATTATATATAATTATTTTGTGAGTATATATAATTTTATACTATTTGGAGTCTTATCTAAACTTAGCTACCTTTTCCCTTGCCTCATAGGACAGCTTAACTTTTTGAAAAGCAAAACTTTATATCTTAATCTTCTAATTTATGAGGCTAAGCTTCTCTTTTTAGTCACAAATTGTATCTTAATTGATAACGAGGGCGTCATCAACTTGGCCCCACATCATTAATCTAATTACTTTTTTACTAGTTTGATAGTGATTTGATTTTGATTAAAGCAAATAATTTGTTTTAATTATATTTGTAGGGAACCACAATAAACATACTCCTAACTTGTCCACTAACTTCACATCTGTACATTAGAAAAAGGAGGAATAGAAGGTTTTCGAATTTTCAAATGGTATTCAAGGCAATGAAATGTAACAGTAGAATCACGATATATACCTAACTTTGATTTGCTTCTTTCCTCCTCTTCAAAGCATATCTGGGATATAAATGCTAAAAAAATTCTCTGAAAAAGTTCACCCATGAGAATTTGGTATCACTCAATGCTCACCACTAACTAGAATTCTAAGATATAAATGGACTATTTTCCTGATTACCCAATAATTTCAAATCTGAAGTGCTTCATCTATGCCTCTGAAGTGGAATAATGAAAATAATTTTTTCTATATGGATTGGAAAATGAATTATAAATTCCTATTATGAACAGTAAAAGTATTATTTGCAACTCCAACAGAAGATCTAGCAGATAGTGGAAAACCTCCTACACAAGTTATCTTTCTCAAACAAAATAACCAATTACTGACTATGGAATAATGAAACTTCACATAAAATTTCGGCCTTTAGATAAGGAACTTACACCGGTGATGCTCTTTTGACATGGAAAGCTCCAGACCCGACACGGCTGAAAACACTACACAATGACCAAAACCAAAAGGAATTCTAATTCAGTGACATCCCAATTCCCTAGCTTACAACTCAAAACCAAAATTGAAAATATCATAGCCTCCAATACCAGAAATTGCTGGTGTAAGCACCCCATCCCCAATAACCATACAAGTCCCAATCAAAGCCAGAACAAGCAGTAACCTTTGCAACACTCTGTACTTCTCCAATGTCGATTTCAATCTCCACCCAATATTTCCCCTATCAGATTCAATCCCATCTTTCGTGTACTCCGATAGCTCCTCATCCGCGAGCTGGCAATTGGGCAATGAGCTAAGGCGGGCGTGGCGGCATAGCAGTGAATACAAAGCAAAAGTCCCACCTTCACCATTATCATCAGCTCTAAGCACAATAAACACATACTTGAGTAGTGGAACCAGCGTAAGTGTCCAGAACACAAAAGACAAGACCCCATATATTTCCTCATTACTCTCAGAATGCTGAATATCCTCAGCGAAAGCGCTTTTGTACACATATAAAGGAGAAGTACTTAAATCGCCATAGACAACACCTAAGCTCTGGTAAGCCAATGTTAACACTGTCTTCCATGAATCTTTCTGAAACAAACAAAACAGAACAAGAACACGATCAGAAAAGGCTGAGATTTCTGAGGGGGGTCTTCAACAAAACTCGATGACACCGTGCCACATGTCTTACCTTGATTGAACTGCTACGGATCACACCCTCCACGTCCATGCTGGGCTGTCTTAGAATCACAGTAAGTACATTTTTTGAACAGAGTTGAAGGGAAAGCAGGGGCTAGTAGACGACCCAGATGGATAAACACCCTCCCCAGTTCAAACAAGCCGAAGAAGAAGGAAAACAAAAACAAAAACAAACAAAATCTTAGAAAAATATATAAATGACTTGTTTTACTCGAGACAGCAGAAAGTAGTTCAAGAGTCAAGACCCACCACCAACGTGTTTCTCACAATAAAAAATAAAAGAAAGAAAAACTGACCCAGTACCCACCAACGTAGACAAATTAAGAACAAACACGAAACACCAAAAACGTAAACTGAGAAATGGGGTTGCGACGAGGAGGAAGTGGTTGGAATTGGAGCCTGCAGCTATAGGTAATTAGGTGTGTGGGGTGGGTGGTGTTTTGTGGGAATATTCGTGGGTTTTGGGTGGTATGCCTTGTTTTTGTTCAGATTCTAGATGGAATATTTTGGAGGGATTGTGGCTAATGGTTATCTTTCTCCACTTGGCGCTCAATGAAAGAGAAAGATTTGGAGAGTGGGGACTGTTCTCTGTAAACGAAGCAGCCACCAACTCATATTCTTCTTTTATAGCACCTAACATTACCAATACTGACTCGACTCATCACTCATCAGTGAATCACTGAAAGTAACTTTTCCTTCCGAGTTCCCTTTTCCCCCTTCCCCATTTGAATAAAGATAAAAAAAATAATAAATTTCCTTCCCAGAATACAAACGTTACGCGGATTATCCTAAGATTGGACCTCAAATGGTTAAATGACCTCCCTTGTAGGTTTAGTTATTGGGGTGGTAATTAAGCCGAGTTCAAGTATCGAGTTACATAATTAGTTTAAGTTTGGTTTATTTAATTTTTGAACCTGCCCGATTTTATTCATGACCTATTCAATTAATTTATTCATTCTATATATAAAGTAAATATTTTAATTACTTTTTCTTTTTCTCTTTTTGTACATTTAGACTAATTATTGTTAAGATTTATAATTTGAGTAATTAAATAAATTAATTTTAATATTTAACAATCTAATCTCAAGTTTATATTTTTATCTTATAGTATATATATATATTAATTATACACACATATAAACATAAACAAGATTCTTATGTTTAGTTTATTCTTAGGATTATGCTTCCTAAAATATTCTTATATTTCTCTCTTTAAGTGCATAAGAATATTTGATACAAAAGTATTTAAAAATAAAACAAAAAATAGCAGGGAATACAAAGTATATATAAACCATAATTTTTTTTTTTTCATTTTCTAATGTATAAATTGTTTATATTGTTTGATTTATTTTCTTTATTTTCCATGTACAACTAAATAAAACCTATTCATTTCTATTTTTTGCAAAATAAAATAGTTCATCATTTTCAAATACATATTTTGATTTATTTTCTTTATTTTTCATCTACAACCAAATAAAATTGATTCATTTATGTCTTTGTGTAACAAAAGAGTTCCTCACTTTTATATACATATTTTTAACTTTTCTTGTATCACCATAACAATATCTAATTCTCTCTCCTTCCATCTTTGCTGCTGACCGCCACTCATCTCTCTTATCGCCACCCACTTCTTCTTCTTTTTTAGTCTTTGTTGTTATCATGCACAACAATAATAAATAATATAAAATCAAAAAAAAAAAAATTGAAACAAAAATTTATATGGTTCGACAATGTGCCTATAAACTTCCTATATTACACTTCAAATTTAGACTCATCATTTTTTACAAATTCAAATCCCCACCTTCTTGACATATTTAATATTTATTTAATTTCATTAATATGTGTATTTCTTTTTGCATATGTTTTAGAGCAAGATTGAAGAAAAGTATATAACTCTTATAACCAAGATAGTATTTTACTCTGCATGGTAGTGGTTGGTGGTAAGATTTACATGCATCAAAGTAATTATATATTAATAATAAGATAACATAAGTAGTTCTCAAAAATAATTTGGGTATGACGGCTAATAATTTTCAAAGACCACAGTAGAAAGAAAGGGATACCATCGAAAAGATTTCGTGATGTAACAACTTATGATGTATACTCTTTTTTTTTTTTTTTTCTAATATATATATATATATATTATTTTTCTAATAAACTCATGATGTATACTAACAAATTAATATCATTGCTCACTCACAAAAATTTGGTTCCTTGCCTAATTTCACCAACTCTATCCAACCCATAATTATTAAGCTCGTTTAAATCAAACACTTGATTTAAACTGTGAATGAATGAATCTTTAGGGTGAAGTTAATGAACAACAAACACGTGCTTCTTATGGCCGCCAACCACTCATACTTGGAGACTTGGAGGGGACTCTCTCACCCATTTCTCTGGCTAATGACAAAGCTAAGCTTCTTTCTGATTGGACTTTTCCTCAAATTTGTTGAAGACATCGATCTCTACTAGTAGCTTCTCATTTTTTTTAAAGATTAACTGCCTCTTAAGTTTTTCGAAGAGCTAATTACCCAGTCCTCATGTGGGTTGCTTCTAATATTGTTTTTTTTAAAGTATTCCCAGTTCCTCACCTTGTTTTTCTTTTATTAAATTTAACAGTGAAAAATCCCCCGTGTTAATATCTCATGCTCCCCTTTGCTTAGGAAAAAAAAAATAGAAAGGCAAAGGAAATTTTTTGACTCAGTTTGCAATAGTTGTTTATATATAAGAAGTGTTAAATTATCAATTCTCCAAATAGATATATAGAGAATGTTACATATCCTACAAACATTTAATAAATATCTTACAAAGTTGATGTGGCAAGATATAGTAGCTATTGAATCAGTCCTTATTAAAAAAATAAAAATAAATAATGCTAAAAACTACATTTTAATTACATAATCATCCCGCAATGTTGACATGTATGGTAGTTCCAACAATCATTGAATTTTTTTTTATTTTTTTTAATAATGACTGATTCAATGGTTGATTAGGTCTATCACGTCAGCATTGTATGATAGTTGTAAGATGAAAAATATAATTTTAGCTTACTCAAAAAAAAATATATATATATATTATATATATATATAATATATATATATATATATATAATATATATATATATATAACTATATAATATATATTCAATGACTACTAAACCTTGCCACATCAACTTTGTGTAATGTTTGTGTAGTACATAGTATTTCTCAAAAATATTATAACATTCATCCTTAATAAGAGAATCAGATCAACAAAGTTCGACTACAGACATTTGTTATTATACTATATTAAATTACTGCTTATATAAAAAAAAAAATTAATTATTTAGTATAATATTTTTTTTTGAAAAAGCTCTATGCATATTCTTTTGATTTACTCGTTGGTCCTGTAATTTTTTATATATGCTAACCTAGAGCATAAGGAACAGCAATAAAATTCGATCAGACAAAAGGGTGTTCTAGAATGAGTTTACGAATCGAGAGAATAATATGAATATGGATTTCACTATATTAAATCCTCGAAGAATTAACTTTCTAGAGAAATGGGTCAAAGACTCAAAGGTGTGTATATTCTCTTAAGCACAACTATACAACTGAATAACATTGGGTACAGGTGAAATCACTTCAGGCTGCGTGTTGTAGTTGGACTATAATAGCTTTTTGGAGAGGAAATCTTTGCATCAATCCAAAAGATTTGCATAAAAAATATGTTCCACTTTTATTTCACTATTTGCTCTCAGAGTAAATCCCACAAGAATCCGATCCCCTTTTATCTGAGGGAAAAAAAAAAAAAACAAACAAACAAGGAACAAGTTTTCTTTTTAAATTGGGTTAACAAAAATTCTTCAAAACCAATCCATTAAATCCACTTTTATTATTATTATTATTATTAAAGCATATGATTCTAACATGCATTTTTAAAATGTATAAGAGAATCACATGTTCCAAGGACATATATTATCACATACTATGCTAATCCTATTAAAAATGTATTTAAGAAACTTTTGGGATTAGTGTTTATTTAAAAACAAACACATGTTTTAAAGATAAATATCAATTTAATATATTGAATTATAATAAATTCAAACCAATTTGAAAGAAATTAAATTTTGTTATAAAAAACATATCTAATACTCTTTAGCTTGTTAGGATATTTAAGATCCATGCATGTTAATTTGTTAAACTTCATCTGAATCATATTGCAATTAGCTTCAAGTACTCTTCTTTTTTTTTTTTTTCTCTTAAATGCGTCACATGGGAAGCCTAAGGTTCCATTTGGTAGGAAAGATGAGAAATTTGAAAGAAGAGAAAATGAGAGGATAGGAAATCTGCCAACTTTCCCAGTTGGGTGTTTGGCAGGAAGGACTGAAAAATGGAACGACGAAAAGAATAAAGCTTCTTTCGTTAGTTTGGTAGAGTAGAAAAATGTGAGGAAATGAAAGAATAAACATTATATTCTCGAATTAGTTAAGAGATTATAAATAGAGGCAAATTTATCAAATCACAAGAGTTATATATTTATCACCATCTTTTTTTTTTTTCTCTCCTTTCCCTTATTTGCTTAGAAAAAATAAAAACAAAAACCAAAAAAGGGCCTAAGATTTTTCAACCGTCCAATTGCACCAAAAAAATGATGTCATTGAAAGTGAGACTAGGGCTAGGCCAGGGACCCTTAAGAATCATTTCACTTCCTTTGTTGAGATAGATATTTACTCATTTCAAACACTTGATTGGTCGTCCTAGGTAATCATTTTTTTCCTGGGCGTCTATTAGGTAATCAACTACAAACAAATTAACCACCAGCAAAGTATACAAATGTTTAGAACTTACAAAAAAAAAAACAAAACAAAAAAAAAGGTTAGAACTATAAGTATTGGTTTAATTGTTTATTGTTACGATCTTTAAGAGTTTGATATTTGTATAAGTTTTTTGACACCTTTTTTTTACGAGCCAATTTTAAGAATGAGTTATATTTAAAATTTGTATCATTCAATATCAGAGTTGTCGTCATGTCGAGTTTAAAATCAAATGGATTGCTACTTTATGGTTGAGTTCTAGAAAGAATGACTTATAGATTTAATTAAAATGTTATGGTATGAAATTATTGAACACTAATAATGAGTAAAGCAGACAAAAGAAAAATGTGTTACTATTAAATCAGTGTCAATAAAATAGGTCATCGTAGACATTAATTAAAAAACGACATTAAGTATTATCTTAATCACGTATATATAAATTATTGAGCACCATCAATATAAGCCAATTTATAGGAGTGAATTTTATCTAAAGATTAATATCATTTACAAAGAGTGAATGTGAGAGAAGCTATCAACGATGAGGATGTGAAGAAGAGTGGTGACAAGTGTCAATATTACTGGAAGATACCAGAAGATGCCAATCGACCGTCCAAGCGTTGCTTTTCATAAGGGTCACCCCTTCCACTACTACTTAGCCAATGCCATTGCCCTACTTCCACCTTTTCTTTTCTTCTTTCACTTTCAATTTTTGGAATTTAGTTTCGTACATCTCATCACCTAATTGATTATCAAATTCTTCATATTATCATCGTTTGAATAAGAGAAAAACCAACTTCGCTAATATCTTTCTTTTAGTACTATTTAGAAAAAAAAAATTGATAATTAAAAAAATAGATGGAACTACTATGAAAAATTCAGCAATTCCCACGCCAAATATCAAAGGGGAGAGAGAGAAAAAAATAAAAATAAATAAAAAGAAAAATACACTTAGCCCTTTTAAACTTGCATCCTTTCGCACTTAGATTATCAAACTTTAAAAAGTGATCTATGACCTTTTTTAACTACCACTCTATTATGTTTAAGATCTTCTCTTAACATTTTTCATCAAATTGAAACCAATATATGTGTGCATGACTTTTTAGGACAAAAGCTACCCAAAATGCCTTTTTTTTTTTTTAGGTTGCTTTTGTCAAAATTGCCTCTAAAACTATTAGGAAAATAAAAAAATTGGGAAAAAAAAAAACCTGTTTGGTCAACCCTAAAATTGCAATATAAGTATTAAGTAATTCAACTGCTCCTAAAATTACAACAAGGATTGGCAGAACCATCCCCTCATTTTTATTTTTTTAGGACATTTTAGAAACTTTAAGTAAAAAAATTGAACGTGCGGCGCATGTACAACATTTTTCATTAATTTTAACACAAATTGCTAATAGCTGGTGTAATTTGTAACGAAGCAATGGTTAGACGAGAAAGATTAATTTTAAAGTTTGGGAAGTGTCGTACAGTGTAAGTTTAAGTGACTATAAATATATTTTCTTAAAAATAAAAAAAAGAAGACCACTTAAAAACGAATCATCAGAGTTGTTACAGAGGAAGTTCTACTAGACTAATATCAATTTATTAGAGTTTAAGATTAGTTAGCATAAAAATACATATTTTGATGTCATTGGGTCAATTCTATGTCTTCATCCACGTGTTACATCAATCAAAATCTAAATATAAACTAATTAAATTAACAAATACTTTATTAATCTCAAGTTCCACGAATCTAGCCCAACTCGTGATGCATGATGCATCCCATCAATAATAAAATATTTAAAGGAGTAAAATAAATAGATAAATATGCGAAGAAGTGAGACACGAATCGAGATCCTCTGTTTTTCTTTTTCTTTTTTTATTTTTTTATATATAATTGAAGGTTCTTATGACAAACTGGATAGGTGGTGACTCTTGAGAAAGGGGAAGATCATAAGCACGAAAGAAGGGGGACCTTAAACAACTGGCCCATATTAACGTCCCCAGAGAGGCAGAGAGAGATGGGTGCAACGATGTGAATCACATAAACCTGCGAATAAGGATCTCCAAAAGGATCTTTAATGACGCAAAAGGTCAGTCCCATTATCAAAGTATGCAAATGATAAGCTGACTCATGCCAATTACAATACAAATTTCAGATTCTCCCTACCCCACCAAGATATTAAGCCAGTCCTTTGAATCCGGGTCTTCTTCTCTTCCTCCACCCTACATATTAATAAGGGGAAAATATAAAAAAAATTCATCAACCAACAGTCATTTTAAAAAAAAGTTATATGAAGTGTGAAATGATTTAATTTGATGAATCAATTTATTAATGTACGACAAAAAAGCAACTTTTTAGATTTTTCTTCCTATAATATTTTTAGTCTTTTACAAATTAAAATTAAAATTTTAAAAAAAAAAACCAAAAACAAAACCTTGAGTGTAACCGATCCACTACATTTTAATTTTAAAAAAAAAAAATTGTTAATTTTAATATTTAAAAAAAAAAACTTAGGATATTATAGGAAGACAATCTAAAAAGTTGCATTCTTAACGCATATTAGTAGTTTGATGGGTCAAACTGTATTGCTTTAAACTTTATGGAGTTTTTTAAAAAACGGCTGTTAGTTGAGAGAGTTTTTTATATTTTTTCTTATTAATAAAATTTGTGGGTCGTGTAAAAAATTGTCTACCTTAAATATTACAAGTCGAGACATGAGTATAATATTATATAGCTTAACCTTAACTCCTTAATTTCGTATCGAATTTAAATTCGTAAATTATATAAAAAATTGTCAATTATCTTAAAATATTCGAATTTATGAAATAACAAGGAATACTAAGCCATGCAACACCGACATAACTTGGGGTTTCCCCGCAAAACGTGACACAATAATTCAAAGGATCATGCTTACCATGATTCGATCTGACATCAAGGATTGAGATTTTTCAACTTCCATTTTGACCCAATTCAATTTTTTTATTAGCAGTATGGATCTTGTTTTTGTTTTAAATGTTTTTTTTTTTTTTTTTTTTTTGTGATTTCAAAGTCTCGCTAACATAGTCCTTATCATACACCAGAAGTCCAGTTGTCTAGTATTGGATCTCTGATTGACTGATTGAGTTCAAGATGAATCGTGTGTGTCGGCATCAGACAAGTTGTACCAACTTGTGTGTGTATCCTGTTCAAATTCTTGTCATGATTTATTTTCTACATGGCATAAGGTGTATTGGTGTTTGGAACCATTTCTCAAAGCAAATTATTGAAAAAGGAAAAGAGTACCAAAATGTGAAAACTAGGGATATGAGTGTTGGCCAACAATCCATTTTCGTCTGATTCTAATGGTCAAATCAACTAATCAAGATCTCTTCAAATTCGTTACCCGAATTATGTACAATTGGAGCAGACCTATAGAGAAAGTACACACTTACCTACTAACATTAAATTAAATCTAATCACTGAATTAAATCAATCAGTAAACTATATGTGTTCTTACTTGTGAATATTCATTCCAAAAAAAAAAAAAAAACATGTGAATATATATATATATCCAGATTTCCTTGTTACTTTTTAATTCAAAATGTTTGTTACCGCTCAGTCCTTTGCTGTTACTGTTTTTTTATTATCCCTTGTAATTTTATTTGTTTTGTGTTGTGTTGTTGCTTTTAACTTAATCCAAATTAGTTAGACCTCATACTCATAGTCTGTGTTAAAAACTCATTTTTCGTTGTTATTTTTTTTAGTCTGTTTAGTTTTCTTGAAAACTGGACTATATTTAAGTTTTTTAGTCTGTTTAACTTTCTAAGAAGTTGGGTTAAATCTAAACTTTTAGAAATTTTTGTACTTCTAATAATTTTATCCATTTTAATGGGTCGCAGCTTTCATCGACTGCATTTCCAATTGACTTATACTATATTAAATTTTCTCCCGTGTTTTGAGGTATTAATTGCCTGTTTGGAATGAATTTTTCAGTTGGCGAACTTGTTATTTTTCTGTTTTTGTTATTCGCTGTAATGTGTTTTCTGTTTGTTGGAATGAATGTATTTACAAAAAAAAAAAAAAGAGTCGCTTATGAAGAGGTAAAAGCATCAAATATATTCATTAAAAAAAAAAGGATTTCAATCATGCAATGCCATAGATTAGGCCTGGGCAAGGCCTAAGAAAATCAAGCCCAGGCTCTCTCACCGTTCTAAATCAAGAAAGCTTTAAAGTAAGGCCCAACAAGCCTAACCCATTAGGTTTTGGACTCTTATCTCTCGAAGCAAACCAATCAATTTTGTTTTGCGATATCAACTCAGATCCGTCTAAATTTTCCTGCCAACCAAACAGATTCGAAATTACCAAATTAGCCCCTTTCCCGCGCTGGCTCATCCATTCACCACCACGACTTGCCCCCAAGCTCCTCGCCGCGTTCCTCGGTTTCCCGCCAAAATCCCAACGGCCCCAAAACCAACCCTTTGAACCCATAACTAAACTTTTGACGGCCATTTTCCTCTCTCTCTCTCTCCAACTCTCTGATCGCCATTTTCCTGATCTGCTACTTCTCTATCTCTCTCGCTTTCTCCTCGTCGCGGAATCCGAGAATCCCCGGACTCCGCCATGGAAGATGAATAGGATAATCTCGACGTCAAGCTCAAAGCTCCGCCAATTCAGGCGACTAGCCACCGCCAAGACCACCGACGACGACGACGATCGGCACCGTTCCCGCCACATCTTATGGCGCTACCAAATCCTCGACCCGGACAGCGACATCGTCACCCACTGGAACCACGTCTTCCTCATGACCTCACTCATCGCGCTCTTCATCGACCCTCTCTACTTCTACCTCCCCTCCGTCGGCGGCCCAGCCTGCCTCTCCGCCGACACCGGGTTGGCGATCGCCCTCACGGTCCTCCGCTCCGTCACCGATCTTTTTTACCTATTGCATATGATCATGAAGTTCCGGACCGCGTTTGTTGCGCCCACGTCTAGGGTTTTCGGGCGGGGGGAGCTGGTTATGGACGGTAGGGAGATCGCTATGCGGTACTTGAAGTCGGATTTCATCGTCGACTTCGCCGCGTCGCTTCCTATACCACAGGCATGTCCCACTTTAATTCAAAAAAAAAAATCAAAATTTTTTAATTCTAGGGCATAATTATATTTTCACACATTTAATATAGGTATAATAGAAATTTAATGTCATGTTTGAATTTCAGTCCATGTGACAGAAAATGCTTATGGAGGGGGCAAAGTATAATTGTGATCCGGTAGTTTGAGAAGGTTGATTGCAACTGTTTAAAATTTGAGGGACATTACAAATTGGTTAGTAGTTTGAAAGGGACATTGAAAAGTGTAGTTTCCCAAAAATATTTATGCACTCTTTTGTCATTCAGGTTTTGCATGTAATTTTCCTTCCCTATAGAATATGAATAATGTCGCAAAAGAAACAACATTCTTTCTGAAGATATATATTTTGTTTAATCGGGCAGTATTTGGTTGCTGTGGCATGTCATTACTAGAATATTGTGTCCAATTATTCAGCTGTTCTTGAGGATCTGTAACCTCTTGCCTTGCAGATTATCATCTGGTTTGTAATTCCAGCAACGAGAAATTCCAGTTCTGATCCCACCAACAACGCACTGCCTATTTTTTTTCTTATGCAATATGTTCCTAGGCTGTTTCTCATCTTCCCTTTGAATCAGAGTATTATAAAAACTACAGGGGTTGTTGCCAAGACTGCTTGGGCAGGAGCTGCCTACAATCTCCTTCTTTACATACTAGCCAGTCATGTAAGCATTCAGGACCCTCCTTTCTATCATTGCTAGATTAATGATTAAGTGATTCATTTTACCAATTCTCATCAGCTTAATTAGCATTTAGAGAACCAGATTCCACTTTATTCTCATTTAAAGTTTTTTTTTTTTTGAGAAACTTTAGAAAACCCCTTTGAACTTCCACGCATTTTGAAATGATTCATTTAAAGTTTAAAAACTCTCGATTTAGGTTATTGAATTTCTAATTTTTTTTTCAATTTCTTCATCCGTTAGAATTTTAACTCAAAATCCTAACGGATGGATGCCAAAATTATCAAAATACCTCTCATTCTTTAAGGGAAAAAAAAAATTGCAAAGATTTAAGCGTTGGTCAGGATTTAACTGAATTTACAAAAATACTCACGTCTGAATCTTTAAAAAAAATTTATAATTAAAAAAAAAAAAAGACTGGTATTTTTGAATTTTGACATGAAAAATCTTTACGAAATGGGAAAATTAGAAGTTCAATAGCTTAAATTGAGAGTTTTTAAACTTTAAAGGAGCAATTTCAAAATGCATAACAGTTCAACAAGGTTTTTTGAAGTTTTTCCTTTAAAAAAGAAACTCCCGTTGGGTTTTAGTCAATGAGGGAGAGTTTGTGTTAATGAGAATAATGGATAGGGATTAAATTCAATATTTTTCATGAGATAAGTGGTAATATGTGAGTTTCATCATTTTTAATTACTATTGATGCAGGTATTAGGATCTATCTGGTATGTAGCGGCCATAGGCCGGCAGTACTCCTGCTGGAAAGCTGAGTGTGCCAAGGAGAATGCTGCAGGAGTACTGTTTTGCCTCCCTAGTTATTTAGATTGTAATAGTATGGGACAAGCTGATCGACAATACTGGCTGAACATCACTCACGTTATTGCCACTTGTGATGCAAAGAACGAAGACATCAGCTTTAAGTTTGGAATATTTTCAGATGCTTTTACTAACGATGTTGTTTCCTCACGTTTAATTGAGAAGTACTTATATTGTCTTTGGTGGGGTTTAAGAAATCTAAGGTATGAGTTCTCTATACAGGAGCTTTAGGCGATTCTGTTTAGAATACAATTGCCCTGCACATGCTGATATACCCTTTCTCTATGCAGTTCTTATGGACAGACTTTGGAGACCACCACATTTCTTGGCGAGACATTATTTTCCATTTTTATATGCATTCTCGGTTTAGTTCTGTCTGCATTTTTTATTGGCAACATGCAGGTATGTATTGTATGTTAGTCTATGTTCTTGGTGAGACATTATTTTGCATTTTTACATGCATTCTCTGTTTTCCCTTTGTTGAAGACTTATTTGCAATCAATGACGGTAAGACTTGAAGAATGGAGGATAAAGAAAAGAGATACTGAGCAGTGGATGAGGCACCGCCAGTTACCTCTAGATTTGCAAGAACGTGTTCTTCGGTTTGTTCAATACAAATGGCTCGCCACAAGAGGAGTTAAAGAAGAATCTATATTGCTTTCATTGCCCTTGGACCTCCGTCGTGAAATTCAAAGGCATTTATGTCTTGCCCTTGTTCGTCGTGTATGTCTATTTTGGCCTTTTTCATTTTATGTTCATCTATCATTGCAAATGGTCCAATTCTGCTTTCTTGGCAAGCATTTCATGAATTCGTATTCTGTAATTGCAGGTGCCATTCTTCTCACAAATGGATGACCAACTTCTTGATGCCATATGTGAACGCCTTGTCTCATCATTGAGCACACAAGGCACATATATTGTTAGAGAGGGTGATCCAGTAAAGGACATGCTGTTTATCATTAGAGGACAACTGGAGAGCTCCACAACTAATGGAGGAAGGTCCGGATTCTTCAACTCCATCACCCTCAGACCCGGTGACTTCTGCGGTGAGGAATTACTGACATGGGCCTTAATGCCAAACTCCAGCCTCAACCTTCCTTCTTCAACCCGAACCGTTACCGCCCTAACCGAAGTCGAAGCTTTCGCACTTCGAGCAGAGGATCTGAAATTTGTTTCTAGTCAGTTCAAGCGCCTTCACAGCAAGAAACTTCAGCACGCATTCAGGTACTATTCCCATCAATGGAGGACATGGGGTGCTTGCTTTATACAAGCTGCTTGGAGAAGATATTGGAAGAAGAAGCTGGCAAAGCACTTGAGCAGGCAAGAGAGCTTCTACTATATGTCAAGCCCTGACGGAGATAGTGACTACTACAATGATGAGGTAGCTGCAGATGGGAATTTTGAGGATGAGAGTGGTGAGAGATCAGAAAGGGACAAGGCAAACAATGCCCAGCATCTTGGGGCCACAATCCTGGCCTCCAAGTTTGCTGCAAATACAAGAAGAGGGGCTAACCAGAAAGTTGTGGTGGGTGACCCTGCTTCTACCACCTTGAAGATGCCCAAGTTGTTTAAGCCAGATGAACCTGATTTCTCTGTAGATCGAGAGGATATTTAGTTAGTGCCAGAACCAATCAAAAACTTGGACAAATGAGCTAATTATTGACAGAATAGTTAGGATTTTTTTATAAAACATGTGTAAACTATACCTGTAGACTAGAACGATCGAGCGCATTCTTATTTCTTCAGTGTCACATTATATATGCACTTGCAAATATCAAGAGAAACAAATATTTAAGGACAAAGCACATATTACCTTTAAATTACTATTTTATTGTCAATGTTATCTTTAAACTATTAAAAAATGTCAATATCTTCTAATGGCAAATTTTTTTTTTCATAAAATTAAAAAAATATCTAAATAATAATAATAGTAATAATAATAAGGGAAAAATCATAATTAATCCTTAAGTTTTTATCTTATTTGAATTTAGTCCTTAGGTTTTCAATTTTAAAAATAAGATCCTTAAATTTTACTCAAGTTTTGAAATTGGTCTCTCTATCACTTTATCATTAAAATTAACGATTTTCTATTTGTCACGTGTGTTTCATTTAATACGTCAAGGTCTATCTCAACGTCAAAGTTAATGGTTTTTCCTTTAATGCTGTAAATCTAGAAGATTAACATGACAAAGAAGATGGTTTTTGTTTTTGAAGTTGAGTCTTTTGTTTTTTATATTTTTGTTTTTATTTTTATTTTTTATGGATGAATTGACACCTAATAATATGACATTGATATTAGGTGTTAATATAAACACTAGAATGTAGAGACACAATTAATATATGGCAAACTATTCATTTTGATGAAAAAGTGAGAGATGAACCTATTTAAAATGTAGATAAAACTTAGGGACCATACTCCTAAAATTAAAAACTAAAGGACTAAATTCAAATTATATAAAAATTTAGGGGCTAAATATGATTTTTCCCTAATAATAATAATATTTTAAGAAAAAAAGGTGAAACCAACGGGGTGGCTCCCTTGATTTTTTTTTTTAAATAATAATTTTTTATTAAGTCCAACCCTTCCCCCCCCCCCCCCCAAAAAAAAAAAACTACCTCTCCTTGATTTATTTAAAATTTTTCAACTTTATAAGAATATTTTTTGTTTTGTTAAAAAAATTTTAAGGTTATTTTTGTCTTTTTGCCAACTTTGAAAAAATATTGACATAATTAGTAGTTTGATGGCACATTAACAATACATGAGAGAATGTGTACTTTTCCCAATATTTATTAGCTTAATTTTGATGGCATTTTCATCAAATTTAAGGTTCAAATCTCTTTGGATGCAAACAATAAAGTGGTAAAGGCATTAGTCTTGGTCTTAGTGTTACATCAGCATCAATCATATTATGACATGTATTACTAACAATAAAAAATAAATAAAACAAAAACAAAAAAGGAAAAATCGAAGTGGTAGCTCAACTACCCCTTTTTGGCCGGCCCAATGAGCATATCTGAGAGTGGCAAAACTACCTATAATGGTCATGTGTTGGTTTGGTATCTCCTATAAGTAGAATTGGGTGTGGCAAAATCATCCAATTGTTGTTTTGAGAGGTAAAAATGTTTGGTCACCCTTATTTGGTCAAATAAGAAAAATTGTTCTTTAACTATTTAGAAATAGCCAAACTTCCACCAATGACCGTTGGCCCCTCTAATTAGATTTGGGGATGGTAGAGCTACCGACCACCCCCTCCAAATTTTTTTCTTTTGTTTTTGTTTTATATATTTTGTGTCTTCTCTCATCTTCTCACCTCTCTTTTGATGATAAAATTAAGATTTTGATGCCTCCTGTTATTACTGTGGTTGAGAACAAATGTTTATGTGAAATACCTAATGAATTACAAATTTTTCAAGCAATCTCCCAGCTTGGTCTCTCTATCCAGAATCTCTCAGTAATCTCTACCGTGAAGCATATCCAAGCCACTATGATAGCCCACGTTTCTTCTTGGAAAGCTAACTCCCATACTATTGAGGATTGAGCTCCCCCACCCCCATTATCTCCAAGCCACTGTGACACCAAGAAGGAAGCGCAGTCGACGCACAAGCCTTTCCCTATCTCCAATATTCATTATTCATCATCGGCTACTCGTACTCACAAAGTGGACACAGCTTTTGAAGATTTCAAGATATGCTATCAAGTTGTAAAATAGGCGGCTTCTTATAAGTTTTCTTTCTTCCATTTATTAGGATGCCAACTGCCAGGGACCCACTTTGTAATTCTCCCTCTTCCCTTTCATTGAATTAGGAAAAAAAAAACAAAAAACAGTTGAGACAAAGAAGCCAACTAGATGCCATTTACTAGCCTCTTTACTTGACGTCACCTTTGCCTACTATGGCTAGAAAAATATCCCATCCAAGAACTGTAGTAGTTTCTTCTTGATAGGGCGACTCTAATCACGAGGAATGCTGGAAGATCTATCCGCATTCTTCCAGTATCTTTCTCTCACTCAGTGGTTATAAAAAAATATTAAAAATTAAAAAAAAAAAAAATTTACTTAGTAAGAGAAGAATGCTGGAGGAATGCGGATAGACCCTTCAGCATTCTTCCTCTAATCACATGATGGTTTAAACAAAAGGATTTGATGGTTTCCCTTCTCCCAAGGATTTGTTTACATTTTTTTTATTTTTGAAGTAAAAAATTTTAAGTAATAATTCAAACCACAAAATACTCTTCAATATATAAAATTTGGATGTTATCTTTATCTCGTATGAATACATTTTTAAATAAAAAATAAAATTCGCCTGCAAAACACATTATTTTCTCAAGTTTCATTAATTGAGGAAATGGATGGTTTTACTTAATAATGGATTGCTTCTAAAATCATCAAATATTTTTGTGTTTATATTGAAAATCTTTTCTTCTTAAAGTTGACACATGATTGGATATTGTTTCCTCACTTTCTCATCAAATTGAACTTTCATTATTCTAGCCTTTCCCTAATCTTAAATAGAAGTTTAAATTACAACAGTTAACAATGTAAATTACNCCTACCTACGTTACTGGCAAGCTAGGTTTTTTTTTTTTTTTTTTAATATATAAAGCTCAGCATGTATGATATTAATTAAATCAAAATAATTGTTGTCCAACTTCATTATTTAACTTTGTTTAAATCACACTTCATTCAAAAATTTAAATTTATAAAAATAATTAAATTTAATTATTAATTAATACTTTAAAAGTCATAATTTTAATAACAAAATCTTTTATTTTTTTTAAAGTCATTTTTCTGTAAGTTAAATCCTTTTATTAAGATAAAGGGCGGCTCACTCACCAGTCACATCATCGTCTCAACTTGTTATACCGGGCGAAATAATCCTACTGATTAGGATGATAATTGTATTGAGAAATTACACTCATTTGATTGGACCGAGCACGTACTATTAAACAAGTTGCATGCCTAATTGGACGAAAAAAAGTTGTCCAGTTGTCCAAAAAGTTGCATGCCTAATTGAATTGGCTGTGATATACATCAGCCTAGGCATGAAGCAGAATTTTTTTTAAAAAAAAAAAAATTTTTTTTTTTATTTGTAGGACCCACTATCATAGACCCAGGCTGATGCACTGTTGCATCAGCCTGGGCTGTGATATACATTTACCGAATTGGATATCCATTTCTGTTGTCTAATAAATTAGGATGAAAGTTAATAACACATATAAACAAACAAACAACAAAAAAGATAAATATAACATAAGTCTGGCTGAATTGAACAATTATTCATTTAAGCATATGTTATAGTATTTTTGTGGTCTTATTTATTAAAAAAAAATTATATATTATATATAATATATATATATATTATATATATATATATATATATATATATATATATATTTTTAATCTCATTTAGCCTAAATTAAATAATTGTTCATTCAGTCGGGACCATTATATATCACGTCTCAAAAAAAAAAAAAAAAAAGTGTTTTGGACGAAAAAAGTTGTGAAGAAATTCAACAATAAAAGATGAAATACAAAATAAGGAGGGAAGAAAAACATTCAAATCCAAATTTGATTTATCCAAATCTTGTCCAGTTGTCCTTGCAGAAGAAAAAGACTTTTTTCTCTTTTATATAATTTTCTAGCTGTATTACCGATAAGAGAAAACAAAAACATTATTTTGTTTTCGCTCTTAAGAGTATTCACATCCCACCTAACAATGAATTTTTAGTTAATATCGTTAGCTTTGTAACAAAAAATCACTAAAAATTTTCCAAATGCTCGGCTCTCAAATCTGGAGAGACTTTTAGCAAAATGTAATTGGGCTTGTTTGGGTAATTTATTTTTTTTATTTAACTCAATTTTTTAAAAAAGTTAATTGTCTTCCACAACTTAAATTTACTCAACTCAATTTAAATTTATTAAACTTAAAAACATTTTGAAGTGGTCGAACCATCCCACCCTCAAAACTTTTGAGGGTGGCTCGGTTGGAGGTAGATTGGCCACCCTCACATGTTTGGGGGTGGCTACCCTCTGGACCGTGGGGGTGGTTCAGCCACCCCTAAGGTAATTTTGAATCACCCTCACATTTTTTTTTTCTTTCAATTTTTTTTTTCAAATTTTAAGAATTAATAAGATATAATTTTGTATTCATTTTTTATTACATTTTTTTTTTACATATATTCACTTACTCAAATTTTTTTTTTTAAATCACTCAAAGATAATTCTAAAAAATTAATTTCACGGTATCCATAAAATTAACAAAAAATCGAATATAATCGATCACCAAACAAACCTATATAATACTCAATAAATTTTCTTCACTAATTTTTTATACTCTCCAAATATGAAGAACAAGTGTAAAAAAGAGATAAAGATGAGATAAAATAATAATTTTACTATCGGCCTGGCCAAAATAATATTTGACTGTTTTGACCGGTGCTGTTTTAATCCTCTTGTGCGGCTCTTTTTCACCGTGCACGCAAACCAAAAGTCTTCTCCTTTTCTATCTCTTCAGTCAGGCATCTGCAAGATTCCTCGCACACACGCTATCCGCTAACAAAAATCAAGGCTTAATATATATATATATATAGGATAAAGGAGAATTGCTATAAATCTTCTTTTTTCTTTTCTTATATTTTTACTTTTTTCAAAAAAAAAAATTCATAAATTTAATAATTATTTTTTTTTTTTTAAAAAAAAAGAGATAAAAAAAACATTTTCTCACTATAAATAGATGAGAAAGTACTATTGGCCAAGTTATAATTGACCCGAGTGATTTGATTTGATTTGATGGAATACTAACCCCACAACACAATTCTTTATAGAATGATTAAAAAGCCCTAAAGAGAATTCGCTTTAACAAGTTGAGCCGTGGCATGGTGATTGGTGGGTGTGCTTTTTTTTTTTTTTTTTTTTTTTTTTTTTTTTTTCTGAGTATTGGTGGGTGTGCTTATTGGTGGGAGCACGAGTAAGAAAGAATGATATGTTTTAAGAGGTCTCCATGAAGCAACTGAAATTCCCTTTCTTAGTTCATGTGCTTCTCCTGGAAATTCTTTGATCCAATTTAGCCAAGTCACATGAAAGAAAGTTTTTATAAGATTTATCTGATGGATTAAATAAATATCACATTTTAAATTGTTTTAAATACTTGTTCGTACAAATAGGCTTATCAAAACCCTTTCTTACGAGCTAATTAGATTGACTGCAATTTGGTCCGCCGTCGGGCAAGACTACTTTGGCTAAAAAAAATAAGCACTTGAAAATCTGTGCTTCTTCATTTTTTTAATAGTTTTATTAAGAAGTATTCTATCAATTGCCAATGGCCAGGATAGACTTCGAAAAATCTAAGAAAAGGAGTTTGACAAACAGCCATGGGTTAATTTGCTTAAAGATTATCTTAAATAAAATTTGTCCAAGGGTGTAGGATATGTCAAACCGTCCAAGGGACAACTGGACAAATCATGAACATAGGAAGCTACCAAAAAAGAAAAAAAGAAGATGACTACATTTAATATTCCATTGTCAAGTTCTTACGTGTTTTTTTTTTTTTAATTTTAAAGTTGTAAACTATTCTTTTTAGGATTATGGGATGTATTGATCTTATTAGATAAGTCTTTTGATCTATCAGATTTGTCTTACCCGTGTCAGCTTTCTCTTCAAATACGTACACCCCATGAGGAAAGTGTGACGAGTAGCTATCCTCTCTATATGCAAGTTTGTAGGAAGACGGAGAAACAGAGGATTCCTAGAAAACTTCAGAGAGTTAGCAGTAGTACTCATGGCCACTCAAAAGCTCTCCTCTCTGCTTTCTGTTTCTTCTTCTGCTTCTTTACGTTCTTTGGGTAACACTACTACCTTTCACTCTTAACTAAGAACATGGTTAGGCTTTAGCTATGTATTTATGCGCTTATGGGATCCAGATATTTTGTTTTTGTTGGGGGGGTGGGGTCAAGATTGGATCTTGCTTCATGTTTGAGATGAATAATTCGATTTGTTCATGTTGTGGTTTTTCTTGGGTTTCAATGATCTTATAATTTTGTCTGATTATATGATGTGGTAGAGGAGGTTCTATTCATTTTTTGGGTAAAGGGGTCTGGCATCAAGAATCAGATAAATGATAAGAATCAGTCCCATGAGTGCACGAGCGAGGAGTGTTTTCATTGTAGTTAGTTAAAGGCTTTAAAGGTTAAATTCAATGCAAATACAAGTGGAAGGTCTATAATACCAGATAGAAAGAATGAGGGAATAGAACTTTGTTTTAGTTTCATTTTTGGGCAAAGTTAGTTTTTGAGATCATTCTGTGTTTCAATTTCTGTTCATTTAAATTGAACCTGTTGAAATATATGATGGGACACCATTTCAATTTTCAACCCAAAAGCTCAAGTCATTTGGGCTCAATTGTACATATCAACAAGTGAGTACTTTCTTTGCTTTTTATCGATGTACAATTCAATGCTTGCACACGCACTTGCAACAATTTTTGTTATCAATACTATAGTTTTGATATCCAGCAGAGAATCTATGCCATTCATAACATGGTCGTTTTCTGATTACAAGTTTCATTGGTTCTTTAAACTATAGCAATTGCTCTTAAACTTCTGATCATATGCAGGCATAACAATTTTCTGAGTACCCGTTCATAAATTCCTAGTCATAGTTTCAGATTTTTAAACCACTCCTAGTCTCCTATTTCCCTTCTTGATGTATGATTACAAACAACAAGATTCCCAGTTTGCAACTGAAAATCCTTTTATTTAAGCTATTAGATGTTTGAATGCTTGCATTTTTAGCTATCAGTGAAATTTCATATCTTTGGAGGCATAGTGAATGCAAGTTGACTGGAGTAAGTAAATTTGCAGGTCGTTATTTTAACCGGGGAAGAGGCATTAATAGGTTTAGCACCTCTGTTGCTATTGAGGAACCAATAACTCCACCTGTTCAAATAGATCATACTCAACTTCTCATAAATGGACAATTTGTTGATGCCGCTTCAGGTTAGCCTTATTCTATGATTTTTCCAAGAACACAATATTTTCAATTTTTAGGACTATAGACTATATGTAAAGTTAATATCATACTAAGAAACTGTGAGACAAAAGTTAAATGGGAGAACTTTTCTGGCTTTAGGGAAAACTTTTCCAACCCTGGATCCCAGGACAGGAGAGGTGATTACCCATGTTTCTGAAGGTGACACTGAAGATGTAAACCGTGCTGTCTCAGCTGCTCGCAAGGCATTTGATGAGGGACCATGGCCAAAGATGACGCCTTATGTAAAATTATGCATTTCATTTTCCTTTCTCTTGATTGACTAATTTAAAACCTATAAGTTCTTTCATCACTTTTTTGTTGGTATGTTCATTGGGGAGGGGGAAGGTTCTGATGAGATTTCTAACATTGTGTCAACTTTTCCTAACTCACTGTTATGTATGTCCAGGAAAGATCACGTATAATATTTCGCTTTGCTGATTTACTGGAAAAACACAGTGACGAAGTTGCAGCACTTGAAACTTGGGATAATGGGAAGCCTTATGAACAGGCTGCAAATGTTGAAATCCCACTGGTCATACGTTTATTTCGATATTATGCCGGTAAGTCGACAGATGAATATCTTATAAACTCCTCTATACTCTTCCATTAATGGCTTCACCATCTATACTCTTCAGGTTGGGCAGATAAGATTCATGGACTCACAGTTCCAGCTGATGGGCCTTACCATGTCCAGACCCTGCATGAACCCATTGGTGTCGCAGGGCAGATTGTTCCATGGAATTTTCCTCTTCTGATTTATGCTTGGAAGGTTGGGCCTGCTTTAGCATGTGGTAACACAGTAATAATGAAGACCGCAGAGCAAACACCATTGTCTGCTATTTATGTGTCAAATCTATTCCTTGAGGTAGGCTTATGATATGTACTTATACATGTGTGCACAGAGTGCTCAAGTGCATATGTTGTGTGTTTAGTTGTTCATGTTATGATATCCAAATCCATACCATGGCTGGTTATATGAAATATCCTGTTTCTATTCTCTGTTTGTTAGATTCTACGGTTTCAGCTGATTGATCATTTGCTTAAGATTTTGAATTCATATCCAGATATGATCCAAACATGTAAATTGACACCACAAATTTCTTGGTGTTATATTTATGCCCATAGGCGAACTTCTTTTCCAAACAGAAATCTTCTTGGTGTTATATTTGTGATGATCTTAAATCTTGCATTTGGCCTGACAGGCTGGACTTCCTCCTGGTGTTTTAAATTTGGTCTCTGGCTTCGGCCCGACTGTTGGTGCAGCTCTTTGCAGTCATATGGATGTTGACAAGGTATTTTACTAGCTTTAAAGTCCCAACTTTTTCAAAAGAGAAATATGGGAGATTTGGAATTATGCATTTCTTCATATAAAAAATGCCACTTCTTTTACAGGGCTGTGATTATATCAAAAGGCCCCCAATGTTTCTGTCCAAAACAATTGTATTTACACAGCTAAAACAGTGAAGTGCTCTCTTTGCAGCTTGCTTTCACGGGGTCAACCAGCACTGGTAAGATCGTACTTGAGCTGGCTGCAAGAAGCAATCTGAAGCCAGTGACTTTGGAGCTTGGAGGAAAATCTCCTATCATTGTTTGTGAGGATGCTGACATTGATCTGGCTGTTGAGCACTCACATTCTGCTGCGTTCTATAATCAGGTTTGTCCATTCAAATCATACTCATAATAAGCACATCTTCTTCAATATTTTTGTATATTAACCTCAATGTTGGTAACAAAGTTTGTGCTGTGACTGTTATCTGCAGGGCCAGTGTTGCTGTGCTGGATCTCGCACTTTTGTGCATGAACGTGTATACGATGAATTCGTAGAGAAAGCAAAAGCACGAGCTTTGAATCGTGTAGTTGGAGATCCTTTCAAGAAGGGGGTTGAACAAGGTCCTCAGGTAACACTCTCCTCTCCCCCTCATCTTTTGATTCATGCTTCTGCATATTAAGATTGTCAACGGATCTACGTTGCTTATGAAAGCTGTGAATACTATCATTATAGATCGATGCTGTGCAATTCAAAAAGATCCTCTGCTACATTAGGTCAGGCATTGAAAGTGGTGCTACTCTTGAATCTGGAGGTGAAAGTGCTTGCCCCAAGGGCTATTATATTCAGCCCACTGTTTTCTCAAATGTTCAGGTATATCAGTACATGCATCATGCATACATACATAGTACACATAAGGGGAAGTGTAGAAGTAATGCAGTTTAAACCCTTATGCCGAACAGGATGACATGTTGATAGCAAACGATGAGATCTTTGGCCCAGTGCAGTCCATCTTAAAATTCCAGTAAGCTATTTAATGTTTCAATGATCATTCATCTCCCCTTTCAACTACTTTGTTTAATACTTGTATTTACAATAGGACTCTTGATGAGGTGATTCGGAGGGCGAACGCAACTCAGTACGGGCTGGCTGCCGGAGTTTTTACCAAGAACATTAGTACTGCCAACACCTTGTCTCGTGCATTGCGAACCGGGACAGTCTGGATTAACTGCTATTTAGTTTTTGATGCTGCAATACCTTTTGGTGGGTACAAGATGAGTGGGCATGGAAGAGTGAAGGGGGTTTACAGCCTTAGTAACTATTTGCAAGTTAAGGCTGTTGTTACTCCTTTGGAGAATCCAGCATGGTTGTAATTACTAGGTACAGATCATGTTTCAAGAGCATACTTTGCCTACAGCTTGAATCTTATGTGAATAGTTTTGGTAATCCAGGTCAGGCTCTTCATTGTTAAGATTCAATTCATCTGACTGACACATATGACATGAAAATGGTCATTTTTTAATGCTTTATATTAAGGTATAGACAAAAAACAAGAAGAGATGCAATTTTAAGTAAGATGGTTGGAATGGCTAGGAGGTGCAACCCCTGTTTAGCGAAAAATTAGGTTTCATCCTAGTTGGTAGAAATCTATAAGAATCATTTGTCTTTGAATTTTATCCTGCATTCTATCCTTTTTTAAGTCATTATAGGATTAGAATAATAAGTTATCTTGAGAGATAATGTTTAAGAAGTCTGGGAATCATATTCTTGTAATTTCTTTTAAAGAAGTTAAGCTTTAATAAAATGGAGAAGTGAAATTATATTTTTATCTAACGTTTGTTGGGAGGTTTAGGGCCTTGAACTACACTTATGTAAGGAGGAAGAGCTGTATTCGAGTGGAGTATTTTGAATGTTCAAGTTTGATTCATTTAATTTTATTTTGAGTTTAACCGAGCCAAACCGAATTTATGAGCAGTTGAGCTCATCTTACACCACTAGGAGGTTCATAATTCTGTATGTAACACTTTGAACAGATAAAAAATGAAAATTTTAATAATTTATTTAATATTGCGAAAAATGCATTTTACCTTCAAGTATGACTACTTTTGAGCTTTAAGCTTAAGAGTTTAAAAAGTTATCACTTCTACTACTTTTTTCTGTCTTTTCGAATGGAATGTCGTTATATTTCATGTGACTTTTAACAATCTAAATTCTAAAAAATGTCTCCCAATAAAGTGTTAAAAAAGGGGAATGCTTCAGCTCATTTCCCTATCCATCTTTTAACCATTTTTGCAATACAATTTTTTTTTTTTAAGAAGAACATGAAGAAAAATGATTAAGAAATGGGCTTAAAAATAAGCTCCAGCATTATTTATTCTAATAGGAGTACTATAAGATGTCGGGTGAAGCTGTCCTATTGCAAGCCAACTGCAAAAAAACAATACTGAAGCAGGTAAAAACAGCTGGGCCCACGTGTGGACTTGAGTAATTCAGAATCAAGTCTCTCTGTAGGATTTTATATAAAATATGAAAATTATAATCGAAGTATCGAGAGAAGGAGAGAAAAACAAGTACGGCTACAGCTTGAATATTGAATTAGGTTGAACTGTATCAATACCCTTATAGAGAGCTTAAAGCAGTAGTGAATAAAAAAACTTTGACTAAATAGAGAAGAGAATAAATTTATAAAAAAAAATAATAAAACCTTAATATAGAAAATATATTTAAAATGGTAATTAAATCTCTACATTCAACACTAAATGAGAAATATATTTTCTGAAAAAAAAAAAAAAAAAAAAAACCAACTTAATATAAAAACTTTGATAATTCACAAAGTTTCCCATGTTCTTCAGGGCTTACCAGTCTCCCCCTGTTTCTTTCTCTCTCTTGTTAGCTGGCCAGGTTTATTAATGAGGAGTGAATAAAAGTGTTGTTTGGTGAACCGTCAAGGACATTTATAAAGTAAACATGCGTGCATTCTTCTATACATAGTAAACGTCATGTATTATATCTAGTACAGGCTAAGAAATTAATTTCATTCGCAACATTGTTTCCCACATACATAACCTACTCGATCTAGAATTTTTTTTTTCTTTTTTGACAAAAAAGACCCACTTGATCTCACATGGGAAACTTTGCACAGCTGAAAAAATCTACAGACATCAGTGCGCAATTTGATCTTTAAATTTGTAATTGTGAACTATCTAATAATAATTTTAAAAACTACATTAATTTTATTTACAATTTAAAGACGTAAATTACCCGGACAAAGAGTTACACAAGGAGAGTCTCCTTCATACATGTCTCATCAATGAGTAAGTCCAATGTGCGACAGGACGATCCACCGTGGTCAACAGCCTTCTTGGCCATCGCTGCAAGCTCCTTCACCTTCTTCCTGACCTCCTTCCTCATCTCTCCCTCCATCAACTCCCTCACCATTTTCTCTAACCCCTCTGACTTCACAAACCCTCTTTTTGACCCATCAACGGTCTCAACCCTCAGCCCCACCTTTATCTCCTCTATCACCATTTTTGCATTCAAATGTTGCTCTGTCAGCATCGGCCATGCTAGGATTGGTACTCCAGCACATATGCTGTCCAAAACTGAATTCTACCCACAATGACTTAGAAACCCTTGCACACATTCGTGCATCAAAATCTCCTTTTGGTCAACCCACTTTCTCACTACAATTCCCGTCTTTCACTCTCTCTTCAAACCCCTCCAGGCCTCTTCTGACTGATCACTCTTTCTTATCACCCACAAGAAATTCACTCCGGATTCTTCCAACCCAGTTGCTATTTCTTTGACTTGTGCAAAGGAAATCTCTGCCTGAGATCCAAAGGCTACGTAAAGAACAGGGTAATTTCCTTGCTCATGCATCTTGTCTAGCCACTTCACCTATGCCGGCTTACTGTGGGGTTCTTTTGGTGGGTCAACCAGGCAAAGAGGCCCCACCGACTAGGCCTTGGGCGACAACTCACGGTTCCAATAATTAGCTAAAAAAGGCTCAAGCTCATGGAAACTATTGAATATAGAACCGCAGCTATTCCTTTTTGATATTACGACATTCATAACGAACTCAAAATCCGGATCCTTTGGCTCCGGATCCCTAAATTGCAGTTCAAAGTCATTTCTTGTGACTTTGATCCATGGAAAGGGAGTCAGAGTTATCAACTCATCCTCTGACTCAGGTCCAAAGAGAAGCCGATTAGAAATCACAGCACAACACACAGACCTGGGGTAATAGCTCATACCGTGGTATACAAATCGCGGGATGTTGAACTTGGAGGCAGAGTCTAAGGTCTACCAGAGGAACCAATCAGAGACAAGGAAGCTGACACGTGTAAGAGACTCAAGCGCTTTTTCGAAATCGGGCTGCATGAGCTTGGTGCCGTTTGCAAATGAATGGAACAGGGACATTGAAGGTAGTTTGTCAATGTTCTCGATGCCAGCGGGGACATCAACTGCCGCATTTTGTGGGAAGAAAAGGTCGACAATGGAGGCAGACGTGTTAGCAAGGGACTGAGCGATGAATGGACGGTTGGCTGGGGTGGTGAAGATGGTGACAGCGTGGTGGCGGTGGAGGAGGAGGTGGGCTAGGTGGAGGATTGGGACGGTATGGCCTTTGGCCATGAAGGGAAACAGAACCACATGTACATGGCGAACTTGTGCATCAGAGCTGGAACTCATTTTATTCTTCTTCTTTTTCTTCAGGGATGACAAGTCTCTCTCGCTATATATATATATATGTTAATATATTTGGAGGGAGAAAGAATAAAATCTTGATAATAATTGATATTGTGACGTGAGTGATCGATGACTTGGCTTTCACCAAGCCATCTCAGGTGGGTAGAGCTTATTTTCTTTGAGAAATGATTTGCATTGGCATACGGTTTTTGACCTTTTTTTTTTTTTTACTTTTTTTTCATAAAAAACTTAAAATTTTATCTTCCTTTATGTCACGTTAATCAATTTCTTTATATTTTTTTTTCAAACAAAACTATTTATCGAATACATCCAATTTTTCTATTTTTTATTCAACTCTCATTTATTTTTTTGATTTTATCTATTTATTTCAAATCTAATTATTTGATCTGTTTAAGTCTTATAAATTTAATGATTAATTTGAAGAAAAAAAAATAAAAGATGAAAAAATAACGTATCTCTATTTTCTTCTATGCTAAGCAAACATGGTTCTTTTTTTTCTTTTTTTTTTTTTTTGAATGTGAATTTTCACTTTTACATTGATAACAATTCTTAAGCAAAAGCTCTTACAATCAAAAGTTAAGGCAATAAGCCACAAGCTTCGATAACCATAGCCTAAGGCTATGAACTTACAAGTCATAAACAAAGACAAGCAATTATCTATGACATAATCTTCCGCATACCTATGTACAACTCCAGTTATAGATCAGATCTGCAACAAGCAGACAAATTCAAAAACATAGGCAATCCAATTCACACCAATATTATTAAAACTCCCTCAACTCGAAAGTTAGGAAAAATCACCTCCCTCAACCCGAAGGGCAGGAATAAACAGTAACAGAAATAAAATTAAAATAACAAAAGAAAACAGCACCAAGCAGATCTACCAACTAGAAGTGGAGGGAGGTTGGCCGGCATGGGAGAAAGAAGCGTAGGAGTCCCGAAAACACAATGGAGGGGCGCAAGATGGGGAAAACTTTCTAAAAGTTTCAGATCTGGTTTGAGAAACCAAAACCAAAACTTCCAAAGAGCAAATCCGGGGCCATGGATGGCGGAGAAGGTAGAATCCAGCTATTGATGGTGGAAAGGACATCGGCAAAACCTACTGTGCTCATCATGTGAGGAAGACGAGAGGGAGGAGGAAATTGGGAAAAGATCCCTCCTCCACCAGCCGTCACTTTTTTTGGTTTCTCTCTCTAAAGTGACTAGGGTTTTTTCCGCTCTTCAATTAATAAATAATGGTTCCTTGTGAATCATGTTGGGACAATATAAATAATAAATAGCAACAACAATGTAATTAATAAATAAACGAATCTTATGGGTAACAAATAAACAGACGAATAGTCAGCAAAAAATTAAAAAAAATAAATAAACAGAAGAATATATAAGAAGTAGAATAATTAATTCAGTCGGTACACACCTTCCCACCATGGACGTTTTATCAAACCAAATTGAAATTGAAAAAGCAACTCAAGGAAACTGGAAACATGCATAATTAAGAAATATTACTTATCAAAAAATAAATATAATATCATCCTTAATTATATTGTGTTATTTGGATCTTTCAAGTATAAGATCGTATATATTTTTCTTATCAAACTGACTCATATGTGTATTTTAGTAGGTAATTAATTGCACTCCATTTCTTAAGATTTTATACCTACATGTGAAACTAATTATTCAAGATATAATGTTCACAAGTTATTTTTCAAAAGATAGTATGATTTTTAAAATTACTATTAGATCAAAATTTGATAATGATCAATTTTACTTTAACAATAATTTTAAAATCTTGAACATTACTCCGGTCAAAGATATTTACCTAAAAATGAGCTAAAATCAAAAGACGCTATGACCCTTTTTTTTTTCCTCTCTCTCTTAAGGACGCACATTAATAAAACCAATTGATAGCGTAAATAAATAAATGATATTCAACATTTTCAAATAGCATTATTTTAGCATTCTTATTTATATAACACGTTTATATTTATTTATTTATTTTTTTAAAAAAAAAGCTATTTTAAAATATTGAATAGCATTTTTCAATGTACATAATAATAATTGCTTTTAGGTACACGAACTTTTCAGGCCCACTTATTGGCATAATTACACATTAGGTACCATTAACAATAAATTAAGTATCATGGGTGTGTTTTTATGGTGGGACCCCGGCTTATTTTGTCTGTTTATTTTTTCAACAGGATATCTCTGGTAATAAAAGTTGACGGTTCAGATTTTATACCATTATGTTGAATTAAAAAAAATTCACACCCACTTAAATGAGGTGTATTAAATCACTACATGTCTTAAAAGTTTAAGTTAATAAAAAATTATAAAATGAGAGGTTAATTACAGGATAAAATTCGAACTTAAAACATTTGTCATTATATT
>FXXK01000095.1:102912-135289 GCA_900184695.1 Betula pendula | reverse complement strand
TGATTTTTCAGTTATTCGGTTATAAGTAATATATATGTTGTCATTGAAACATAGATCATGAAATATTTCATTTTTAAAGATAATAATGTCAAAAACTAGCAAGATTCAAGACACGTCTAACCTCATTATATATTGATAAATCAATGGGTGGATTCTGCACTGCCATTGTGCTAAGTCAATTAAAATTATAAGCCACTGGATTTAGAGCATATTTAAGATTGCATTAGAAAATAGAACATTTAAAGCCAAACAAAACTCTTTTTAAAAAGCTTCATTTTAAAGTTTTTTCCAAAAATGTGTTCTCGCCATTTTTGGATTAAAAAAAAATTCAAATAAGTACTTTTAAATTTTTTTTACCAAACATACCATGCTCTAAGAATAGATAAGGAAAGAAATAATAGAAAGAGGCACTCATTCATCAAAGAAAAAAGAAAAAAGAAATAAAAAATAATAATAGAAGGGGTATGTTTTCATATTAGAGATACATAAATTGGACTTGGAGCTGGTATGGACGGTCAAACATTGGCCCATTGGTATGGTGGTTGAGCTATTTGAGAGATTGAGCGAAAAACAAGAGAGATGTGATGAGAGAGACTTGGGCTGCTTTTGTTATGATTGTTGTGTTGTGCTGCCTAATGGAGTGCATGCAAATCTTTGGTCCCTCAATAGACCAGCCCTTGGTGGGCTTGTGGGCTCTTGCTTGTTGCTCATGGGCCATGAGTGGTTTTGTGGTTTTGTTTATTGGGCTGCCAACGGACACCAAGGCTTATACGATTGGACAAAAGTCTAAATCCATACATGGATACATTTCAAAGGTGAATACGCAAGTTTCAACCAAAGCCCTAGATGTTCTTTTTTTGGGCCGTATGGCACTGCATTAAGAAATAATATTGCCATAAATTTAGGCAATGTCTAATATTATAGGGTTGTGTGCGATTTATTTTATATTGTTTAAAAAATTATGAATACCAAAGAAAAAAAAATTACTCATTAGAGATGCACGCACCCAATCAATTGTAGTATTGCTGTTGAATGTTGAAATTTTAGCTAATGCACTTATTATTGTGTATAATATTTGAAACATGATTGATCAAATGGAGTTTTAGGGTTGGTCACCGGGATATAGGAAGGGGTTGAGATAATTATGGTTGCAAATTACTCCCTTGAATATTGTAGAGATAAAAGACAGTAATGTTTCGGCATTTTCTCTATGTTCTTCATAACATCTTTCTGGTATACATAAATTGACTTTTTTATTGTTTTAGAAGAGCAAGTCATAACTTTTATTTAAAAAATAAAAAGTTACTCGAAAAAAACTTTTAAGAACATAGAATAAATATCCAAACATTACTCCATACTTGCAGCTGAATCGCGTTCAGAAAGATAAAAAAATGTTTTGTTTGTGTGAAACCACTTATTTTCATTTTGTTTTCTGTTTTAAAAAATAAATAAAAATACACCAGCATTAACTTTTTACCAACGTCCTTTATCTGTCTCTTCTCCCTACCTGCAGACCGAGTTTTGATGGGGAGGAGGTGCGACCAATTACGCCATTACCATTGGTTTGCTTCATAGCTAACTAGCTACTTATCTGCACCAATTGCTATTGCTCCGTACAACACTAATTAGTGAAAACGAGGAAGACCACAGGAAAAACCATCCATCATGTGTGTCCTCTTCAGTCTTCTCTTATCTTCTTTGGTCTGTCGTCCTCTTATTCTCTATATTAATAAATTACATCCTTTTATTAATATTAATTGTCCTTCACCTACCTATAAAAATTCGTGTTGAATAAGTAAGCTTGCCAAGCTCAACCAGCGAATGCAAAGAGATCAATTCCAAAAGAACAACAAAATCAACCCATTAACCACAAGAGAAAGCATACTGCAATTTCAAATCTATGAGTTACAAGTTTCCATCCAAGAGAACATATGGTCTCAGACTCACTCTAGACTCATCTCATCTCTAAGCTTAATCAATAAAATTTTATCCAAAATTGTATTGGAAACATAGGAGTGAGAGCCAGATTAAACCCACCCCATGCAAATTAAACCTTTCTCATTTGTGTCTCAAAATGTGTTTGAAATTTCACAGGTTTTTATGATTTACCGGAGACATGGTAGCATCCGTACTCCAGAAGATCTAATGGTTCATTTGTTGCAGAATAAACGAGAAGAAACGTTACAGGTTTGCAAAGCAAGTGTGAGATAACATCATTAATTTTTAGTACTATTTTTATAGGACAGTACCCATAGACCCCTGCTTTGCAAACTATAACGTTTCTTCTCGTTTGTTCTGCAACAAATGAACCATCAGATCTTCTGGGGTACGGATGCTATCATGTCTCCGGTAAATCATAAAAACCTGTAAAATTTCAAACACATTCTGAGACACAAATGAGAAAGGTTTAATTTGCACGGGGTGGGTTTAATCCGGCTGTCACCCCTATGTTTTCAATACAATTTTGGGTAAAATTTTATTGATTAAGCTTAGATGACTAATACCTCAGAAGAAAATATTCGAAGGTAGTGTACTTGATTCACCTCCCGGTCCACTTGCAATACTTCGAGTAAGCTCCTGCAAATAAAAGTTCCCAGCGATCAGTAGTCTCATACATAAAACCTGCGCTTTTGGTTGTCAAAAATGGAAGGAAAAAAAAAATACCTTTAGTTGAATCTTCAAATCAATGACATGTTCAATTATTCGGAAGTTGGATATGCGATTGAGGTCTCAGGTTTGTGGAATGAACACTCACAGCTAGGGGTAGCTAGGATTGGCCACATACCACTATCATGCTTGGATGGGCCCCCGCAAGAGTTTCTGTTTCGAGGCAAAAAATGAAAATGGATCTTTATTCAGACTATTGGCCTCTATCCAATGAAGGATTAGTTCTGGCCCTCCGATTATTCCTCCCTCCCCCTCTCCCTAGCCCTTGCTGTTGACTCCTGCCCCGGGCCCCGGCCTTAGATCAAGAGCAAACACAAGCTCCATTCCATCTCTATTCCTCCGTTCACTTCTCCTTCCGATATACCATCCATCAGAGAAATTTCATCACCCTAAAAACCATAATTAACATTACGTGATGTAGTTCTGATAACATTGTCAAAAGTAGTTATGTTGGCTACAAAATTACATGCTAGCTAGACTGGATGACACTAACTGAAAGACACTAACGCCAGTTATATTTAGCAGAATTAGTATCATTGATCACAAGTCATTTGGAAAAACCTATTTACGGAGATAAACTATATTTCAAGATAAACTGGAGGTTGTTGTTGGCATACATATTGATCACAAGTCATTTGGAAAAAACTGTTCAGGGAGCAATCACACATGCATGCAGATTGCAGAAGCAGAATTGTCTGCATGCTCTAGAATATATACACAACACAAATAGATTACCTCTACAGAATGTGGAAGCTGTGCTCCCAATGCGGCGAGCCCATCGTCAATTCGTGGTTCGCCCTCCTGAATTAAGAAACACCTAATCAGAAAAGGCTAAAAGGAGTTCAGTAAAGAATATATACTATATAATGAACAAGACCATTGACCCAAATCTGTGCAGCAAAAGTCAATTCTAGGGCAGAATTTCTTAACCAAGGGGACATTGCATCTTTCATACGGATCTGACTTATGTGCGGGTAGTAAAGACTACCGCACATCTGCTGTCAAAAAATCAAGGGTCTAGATTGAACCCAACCCAACATTTTTTAGCCAAATGTTGCCGTTGTGAAGAGCTGCTTTCCTTCTCCTCAGTCACATAGTCACTGCACATATGCTTTCTCGTCCTCTCAGACCTCTCCATCCCCATGCCCCACCATTAATCTCTTCCGTTTAAGACCCTTCTCTGCAATCCCATCTATCCCACATCTCCTAGAAAACTGTTAACCAACCTACCACTTCTCACAAAATCGGATCTAGAAGCAATTCAAAAGTACTGTTCACATATGCAACAATTTCAAACTCGAGTATATATATCTACGAACCTATCAACACAGCGATGCGCCGATGACACTATAGTTTATCTTCATGACAAAATTTATAAGATGGGATAATATTTGTTATATGATTTAAACTGCATGTATAGCTTTGAAAGATCCAGATTTATCTAAACATTTGTTTTAACCAAACGTTTTATTCTCACTTAAAGCATCTTAAGTCATTGACTCACACCACCACCATCACACCGTAGTAAGAGACAAACACGCCATCTAGCAACATCTTAGCTCAGAGGAACACAAATAAAGACAGAACCACATATATAAACCATGTAAAAATGAAAAAGAAATCTTATTGGCGAACCTAGTGCAAAGAAAGCAGCTCTCCACGACAACGACGACGTTTGCACACCCACAGAAGACATCACGCGAGAAAAGAATTTACCCGAGGAGCTCTGCAACGCGAAGTGGAGGCAACAGTGTCGGAAGATCTTGAGGAAGGATTGTTAAATATGTAGTATCTAGTATAAGACAAGCTGGAAATGACGCTTACTTATTCAACACGAAATTTTAATAGGTAGGTGAAGGACAATTGATATTAATAAAAGATGTAATTAATGTGATGTCTGTCGTCTTCAACCTCTTCATTACTTAGTATTGTACGAATCAATAGCAATTGGTGCAGAGAAGTAGCTAGGAAGCCAGCTATGACGCAGACCATTAGTATGGCGTAATTGGTCTCACCTGCTCCCCATCGAAACTCGTTTTGCAGGTAGGGAGAAAAGACAGATCGATGGGAAAAAGTTAATGCTAGTGTATTTTTATTTATTTTTTAAAAACAGAAAACAAAATGATAAAAAAAGTATCCCTTTCTGCGGACGTGATTCAACTGTAAGCATATAATAATATTTAGACATCTACTTTATGTTTTTTTTTTAAAAAAACTTCTTTTAATATATATATATATATATATATACTTAGTTTTTTTTTTTTTAAAGTTATAAATTAAGACTTACTTACTTTTTCAAACAATAAAAAAATTAATCTATATGTATAAACATAAAAGTAGATAACAAAACATTACTAACTTTCTTTTATCTCACCAATATGCAAGGAAGTAATTTGCAACCATAATTATCTCAACCCTTCCTATATCCCGGTGACTGCCCAAAACATCATTTGATCAATACTGTTTCAAACATTATACACAATAACAAGGGCATTAGCTAAAATTTCAACATTCAACAGCAAAACTACAATTCATTGGGTGCATTTCATTAATAAGTAATAATTACTTTTTTTTTTTTTTTGGATACTTCACAATTTTTAAAATAATACAAAACAAATCTCACACTCACGAGCCATATAATATTAGACATTGCGTAAATTTATGGAAATAATATTTCTTTCTTTTTTGTAAGTGAAAATAATATTTCTTAATGCAGTGCCATACAGGCCAAAAAAAATAATATCTAAGGCTTTGGTTGAAACTTGCGCATTCACCTTTGAAATGTATTCATGTATGGATTTAGACTTTTGTTCAATCCTATTAGCTTTGGTGTCCGTTGGCAGCCCAATAAACAAAACCACAAAAACACCCATGGCCCATGAGCAACAGACAAGAACCCACAAGCCCACCAAGGACTGCTCCATCGAGGGACCCAAGATTTGGATGCACTCCATTAGGCGGCACAACACAACAATCATAACAAAAGCAGCCCAAGTCTCTCTCAACACATCTCTCTTGTTTTTCGCTCAAAAAACTCGTCCACCATGCCAATTACCGTCCACACCAGCTCCAAGTCCGATTTATGTGTCTCTATTATGAAAACAAACTCCTTCTATTATTTCCCTTATTTGAATAAAAATAAAAAAATAAAAAAAATAAAAAACTCCTTCTATTATTATTTTTTTTCTTTGATGAATGAGTACCCCTTGTTGTAATGTGTGTGTTACAAACATATATTTTTCAGTCATATGGTCATTAAATTTTTTTTTTTCACAAGCTATTATTTTTTGACCATTAGTCAATAAATCTTTTACTATCCATTGATATCCTATTTTACCGTTTGCCTTTAAAACAATTTAGTCTCATACGTTATGACCGTATGACTTTAAGACAATAAACAATTTAGTCTTTAAACTTTATCTTGTCTCATACGTTTATTGTTTTTAATAAATGGTCATGGGCCTTTAAACCTCATTATTTGTTATGACCGTTTGACTTTTATTACACGGCCATTTGCTTTAATAAAAATCAGCCTACTACAACTATAAAAAAGAAAGGAAAAAAAAACTCGATGAAGTCGGTGTTTTTTCTATTGAAGAAAAAGAGATAAGAGTTTTTTTTTGTTCACTATTTTCTTTTTGTACTAAATCCTCCGATTAAATCAAAAAAGGTTGTTCAATTGACATTCGTATTTGGAAGTATGTTCTTAACGAAGATAGACGTTATTGTCTAATCCTGAGAGGTTGCATGTCAAGATATCTAATCGTATCGAGTTGAATACTTCGAGAGGTATGAAATCAACTTTTGAGGACAACGCTCTTGCGTGATTCTATAACATTGTGAGATATTTCCTTACTATAATTTTAATTTCTTATATTCTATTTATTTTATTATTAATTTTCGGATTAATATTGTTATGTATAAACAAGAATTTTTGTACCATCAAAAATTTATTTCCAACAATATCCCTGTTCTATTATTTCTTTCCATATCTATTCTTAGAGCATTTTTCTTTAAATTTTTTTTAGTGGATTCTAATTTCTAAGAGCCTATTTAAGATTGCGTTAGAAAGTTTAAAAAGTACTTTTCGTACTTAAAAAATTGTGCCAAATAAAAAGCTAATATGTTTGATAAAAAAAATAAAAAGTACTTATTTGAATTATTTGTTTAATCCAAAAATGGCCAGAACACATTTTTTAAAAGTATACAGAAAAAAAAAAAATTCTTTCTAATATCTTATTTTTGTTTTTTGGCTTTATTTTATATGGTTCTATTCTTTCATTTCCGTTTTTTGTTCTAATTACTGCTAAGGAAATAAAAAATTGAACATGTTTTAATTTATATAAATTAAACTAAAATTAAAGGTCTTATATTTAATTTATTTGAATGTTTTGGTACGAGGTGTGATATTTTTTTTTTAGTTTACAACGTTGTTCCTTGAATAATTTTTTTTCATGTGCGTAATGTAAATTGTTTACGTGCTTAATTTATAGAAGACAGTTGCTTTCAAGGTTTCATCAGAACAAGGAAAAATATAATGAAAGGACAATATTTTTTTTACTATTTTAGTATTTTTTATTTTTACTTTTTTGTGGTTCTGTTCTTTTATTTTCATTTTTTGCCCTTATTTTTTGTTATAATTTATATATTATTTTTTTTATTCAAATTCATTATTTTTTCTTTTTTAAATTTCACATTGAATTTAGGAAAATAATAGAGAGAAAAGGTTTTCTATTGTTATTTTTAGTACAAAGTGTGACAATTTTTAAGTTTACGCCATATGGCACTGCATTAAGAAATAATATTGCCATAAATTTACGCAATGTCTAATATTATAGGGTTTTGTGTGGGTGTACGATTTGTTTTTTATTGTTTTAAAAATTATGAATACCGAAGAAAAAAAAATTACTTAATAGAGATGCACCCAATCAATTGTAGTTTTGCTGTAGAATGTTGAAATTTTAGCTAATGCACTTGTTATCGTGTACAATATTTGAAACATGATTTCATCAAATGGTGTTTTTGGGTGGTCACCGGGATAATAGGAAGGGGTTGAGATAATTATGGTTGCAAATTACTCCCATAGATATTGCTGAGATAAAGAAAGTAATGTTTCTGTATTTACTCTACGTTCTTCACAAAATCTTTCTAATATTTCTGGTACACATAAATTGACTTTATTTTTGTTTTAGAAGAACAAGTCATAACTTTTATTTAAAAAGTAAAAAAATTAGTCCATATATACAAGAAAAACTTTAAGAAGCACATGAACTTCATGCCCAAACATTACTTCATACTTGCAGTGGAATCGCGTCCAGAACGATAAAAAAAAGTTTTTGTTTGTGAAACCATTTTTTTTCATTTTGTTTTCTGTTTTAAAAAAATAAATAAAAATACACTAGCATTAACTTTTTCCCAACCTCCTTTATCTGTCTCTCTCCCTACCTGCAAAACGAGTTTTGATGGGGAGGAGGTGCGACCAATTACGCCATTACTATTGGTCTGCGTCAAAGCTGGCTAGCTACTTCTCTGAACCAAATGCTATTGATCCGTACAATACTAATTAATGAAGAGGATGAAGACGACAGACCATCCATTATGCGTGTCCTCTCCTCTTCTTCGGTCAGACGTCCTCTTATTCTCTATATTAATTAGTTACATACTTACATCCTTTTATTCATATCAATTGTCCTTCACCTACCTATTAAAATTCGTGATGAATAAGTAAAGCTTGCCAAGCTCAACCATGGCGAATGCAAAGAGATCAATTCCAAAAGGAACAACAAAATCAACCCATTAGCCATAACAGAAAGCATACTGCAATTTCAAATCTATGAGTAACAAGTTTCCATCCAAGATAACATATGGTCTCAGTCTCATACCACAACATATCACTAATTAAAGGAAGGTGAGATATAACATCATTCATTTTTAGGACCATCTTTATAGCGCACCATCCTCAGACCCCTGCTTTCCAAAAACCGGAATGTTTCTTCTCGTTTTGTCCGCAACAGATGAACCATCAAGTCTTCTGGGGTGCGGATGTCATCATGTCCCTGGTAAATCATAAAAACGTGTGAAATTCCAAACACAATTTGAGACACAAATGCGAAAGGTTTAATTTTCACGGGGTGGGTTTAATCTGGCTCTCAGTCCTATGTTTTCCAATACAATTTTGGATAAAATTTTATTGATCAAGCTTAGATGACTAATACCTCGACGAAAATATTCGAAGGGAATGGACTTGATTCACCTTCCGGTAAACTTGCAACAGTACTTTGAACAAGCTCCTGCACATAAAAGTTCCCAGCGATCAGTAGTCTCATACATAAATAAGTAAGTACCTGCGCTTTTGGTTGTCAAAAATGGAAGGGAAAAAAAAAATACCGCTAATTCTTTCTTCTTATCTTTGATACGTTCAATTACACGCTCCATCAGTAAAACATCATCAGTACCCTGAAAACCATAAATTAGCATTAGGTGATGTAGTTCTGATAACATTGTCAAAAGTAATTATATTGGCCACAAAATTACATTCCGCCTACACGCACAAAAGATAAATTATGTAGTCCCAGTTCTGTTGAGTATCATGCTAGCTAGACTGAATGACACTAATTAAAGCCAGTTATATTTGGAAAAGCCTATTTACAGAGATAAACTATATTTCAAGATAAACTAGAGGTTGTTGTTGGCATACATATTGATCACAAGTCATTTGGAAAAAAACTGTTCAGGGAGCAATCACACATGCATACAGATTGCAGAAGCAGAATTGTCCGCATGCTCTAGCATATATACACAACACAAATAGATTACCTCTACAGAATGTGGAAGCAGTGTTGCCAATTTAGCGATCCTCTCGTGAATTCCTGGTTCGTCCTCCTGAATTAAGAAACATCTAATCAGAAAAAGCTAAAAAGATCCAAGAAATACGTACGTAAAATTCAAAAACAATTAACCAAGATGAAGAGAATAAATAATGATTGCAGCTTCAAGATAAACTAGAGGTTGTTGTTAGCATATACATATTGATCACAAGTCATTTGGAAAAAACTGTTCAGGGAGCAATCACACATGCATGCAGATTGCAGAAGCAGAATTGTCTGCATGCTCTAGCATATATATACACAACACAAATAGATCACCTCGTCAGAATCTGGAAGCAGTGCTCCCAATGCAGCGAGCCCCTCGTTGATTCGTGGTTCTCCCTCCTGAATTAAGAAACACCTAATCAGAAAAAGCTACAAAGATCCAAGAAATATGTTCAAAAACAATTAACCAAGACGAAGAGAAAAAATAATGATTGCAGCTTCACTTTGAACTGAGAGAGCATAGTAAAGGTCTTTTGCTTACACATTCAGCTGCCGCAGCTCTCTTTCCTGATTCACTCTCACCTGCTTTAGACATGACTCTAGCTAGGATCAACAGCTGTGCAGCAAAAGTCATTAGAGAAGGAGTTCAGTTAAGAATATATACTATATAATGAACATGACCATTGACCCAAATCTGTGCAGCAAAAGTCATTTCTAGGACAGAATTTCTTAACCAAGGGGACATTGCATCTTTCACACGGATCAGACTTACGTGCGGGTAGTAAAAATTACCACACATCTGCTGTTAAAAAAATCAAGGGTCTAGATTCAACCCAACCCAACAATTTTTAGCCAAATGTTGCCGTAGTGAAGAGCTGCTTTCCTTCTCCTCAGTCACATAGTCACTGCACATATGCTTTCTCGTCCTCTCAGACCTCTCCATCCCCATGCCCCACCATTAATCTCTTCCGTTTAAGACCCTTCTCTGCAATCCCATCTACCGCACATCTCCTAAAGAACTGTTAACCAACCTACCACTTCTCACGCTTTGAGGAAAAAAAAAAAAAAACCTACCACTTCTCACAAAATCAGATCTAGAAGCAATTCAAAAGTACTCTTCACATATGCAACAATTTCAAACTCGAGTATATATATCTACGAACCTATCAACACAGCGATGACACTAAAATTTATCTTCATGACAAAAATTATCAGATGGGATAATATTTGTTATTATATGATTTAAACTGCATGTATAGCTTCGAAAGGTCCAGATTTTTTTTTTTGATAAATGAAAAGAATGCAATAAAAAACATCGTAAGTCATTGACTCCCACCACCACCATCACACCGTAGTAAGAGACAAACACGCCATCGAGCAACATCTAACAACATCTTAGCTCAGAGGAGCACAAATAGAGACAGACCCACACATATAAACCATGTAAAAAAGAAAAAGGAATCCTATTGGCGAACCTAGGGCAAAGAAAGCAGCTCTCACGCGAGAAAAGAATTTACCTGAGGAGCTCTGCAACGCGAAGCGGAAGCAACAGTGTCGGTGAAAGGATTTGTTAAGTATGTAAGAGCATTTGTAGTGAGCTAGTCAAAATTTAGGCAAATTTTAGCTAAAAAATTCATTTTTGTTATTTTAACTAGTCACTTTTCAAAAGCCTCAAAATATCAAACTCTCTAAAATTTCTCTACTTCAAATAAATATTCTTTTTTTATTAGTTTTTCAACTACCACCTCCAACCAACTATCACCGAAATAATTGCTTGTTCTTCAATTAATAGAACAACATCCCTGCAGTTGAACAAAAGGCCTACTATATTTGTTCATCAATTAGAGCTCCTAGCGTGAGTTCATCAGAAAAAAAGAACTGCATAAGAAATTCTGCAGTAACTGCAGAATTAGAAATGCAGTAATTGCAGAATTTCTGCAGAAATGCAGAAACCAGAAATGTAGGAACCAGGAAATGCAGGAAACCAGAAACTGCAGAAATTGAACAAAAACAGAATGCAGAAACTGCAAGGTGCAGGACCAGAAAATGCAGAAACCAGAAATGCAGGAATTGAAAAAAGGAATGCAGAAACCAGCAACAGAAAAATTCAGGAACTTAAAAATACTGAAAACTGCTTATATCATTCTGGTATGGTGGAAGGCTCCTGACGCTGGGACTAATAGAACCAAAACATCTTTTTCAATCATTTTTGATATTGCTATTCATTGCTTATATCATTGCTGAAGCTGGGAGCATGACAAGTGATATATCTAAAGGAAGCAATGCCATTCAATCAGTTTTGGCTATTCTTGACAGGACAACTGATATTGATCCAGAAAGCACAGGTGGACTACTCATTAAAAGAAAAATAAAAGGACGTGTGGAGCTTAAAAATGTTTTCTTTGCATATCCAGCAAGACCTGATCCGATAATCTTTAAGGGCCTGAGCCTTAAGATTGATGCAGGGAAAACAGTGGCGCTGGTGGGGCAGAGTGGCTCTGGCAAATCTACCATTATCGGGCTTATTGAGAGGTTTTATGATCCTTCAAAGGGATCCGTCTATATAGATGAACAGGATATCAAGAATTTTAATTTGAGAATGCTGAGGTCACATATTGCATTAGTCAGTCAGGAGCCAACTCTTTTTGCTGGAACCATACGCGAAAATATTGTCTATGGGAAAGAGAATGCTTCAGAGTCCGAGATAAGAAAAGCTGCACTTCTTGCCAATGCTCATGAATTTATAAGGTATGGAAACTACTTGATATAATAAATTAATTTCTTTTTTGTTTTTATTTTTAAAATAAATTAATTTCTTGGCAAGAAAGATTATAGGAATTGATATTGGCAACAAGAAATAATTGCAGTATGATTTTTTAGATGAATGAAAACTTTTATAGAAGAACACAAACATTACATCCCTCCAATAAAACTACTAGACCTCTTCTGCAACAGCAGAAAACCAACAACACACTTAACCCTCTAACATCAACATAAACATTCTGCAATCTAGGAGAACTGCTCCAAAAACATACTCAAACACCAACAACTCAACTCACATCAAAACAAACAAACTTCCGAAAACATATGCAACACAAAAGCTACATCAGCAACTTAGGCTGCACCCAAAACTCTCTCCGGCAAGTTCCATTTCCTGCATAATTCCAAATTCTCAACATTCGTCTTGAACCTCCCTTTAGCAATAATTCTAGTCCTGATTTCCCATGTGATCCTTTGAACAATCTCCTCTTCAGTTCTGATCTGATTTCCATACTTGATATTGTTCCTGTGCTGCCACAAATTGTAAACAACTGCCCCCAAACTCAAGTGGTATAAGCTCACCTTCATTCCCTTACCCTTCAAATAATTTACTCCCCATTCAATAATCTACAACAGTTTAATTTACGGCTTGAATGATTGAAAATTACTATCAGAAACCATCTCTGTTACACATTTGTTAAGAAAACACAGATTTTATTTACAGATGAACCTGAGGCCGTGTCTTTTGTTAATACAATGAATTTGCTCAGTTTTCTGGGGGTTGTTTGGATTTTGAGAAGCTGAGGGAACTTGCTCATTGGTCTGTACAAAATTACAGCCCCAAAAAAACCAAGCTAAAATTACAGCCCCACAATGATTGATTGCCCCAATATTTAAACCCTCAGTAACCCAAATACACGAAATTGTTCGAAAAAGAAAAAAGTGAAAAATTCCACCAACCCATTGAGAACGACATTCTTGTTTCACCCAAATGGCATGCATCCACAGACCAAAAAACGTGCTAATCTCCAAAGAAATGGAAGCCCATATTCACCCTCCGTTTGGTTACCAGGAAAAACAAAAGGGAAAAAAACAGATATATGTCTGTATGTATCATGTACATGCAGATGGGCCATTCTTGTCTGTTAACAACTAAGCAAATGTTTTTATGTCTTCTAAGGTCCTGAACAACAAAAACAAAACAAAAGATTCAAAGCTTCGATTTTCTTTCTTTTTTTCCTACTTTTTTTTTCTGGGCGATCAAACAATGTAGATTCGGACCCATAAAAGAAATCACATTTCCATCACAAAGGGAACTGTTAAAACAATCAAAACTCGATCAAAGGAAGGCAGGGGCTGTGGGTACTTACAATCTACCACGAAGACAGAAGAAAAGATCAAAAACCCACAAAAAAAAATTCTTCCACAATGAATGAGTGGGTTTCTACAGATCAAAAACCTACCAAAAAACGAAATGATGAATGACTTATTGTGCAGATCCAAAACCCATAAACTCAAAACCCAAAAAGAAAACGAACCTGAAGATTTGGAAGCTTGGAAGACAGAACCGAGCGAGAGATTTCTGCAACAGCTTGAGAGAACGCGGGAAACTCCAATAAACAAGTAAAAAAAAAAGAAGAGACGAGCTCTTCTTGGCTCCGCAAACCAGACGAGCCAATCGGCCGCTCCGCAAAAATACTGCACACCAGACGAGCTTGATACAGACACAATTTTAAGGGTGCTAGGCTGATTTCGGCGAATTCTCCATTCTGACGAGCTCACTACGAATGCTAGTGAAAGGACAATTGCACTGACCGGCTCCTCTCCATTTCAAACGAAATGGAGAGGATCCCTTTCCGATGTCTGTCGTATTCATCTTCTTCATTAATTAGTATTGTACGGAGCAATAGCAATTGGTGCAGAGAAGTAGCTAGCTATGAAGCAGACCATGACTCGAAATTGGTCGCACCTGCAGGCTGCATCCCATCAAAACTCGTTTTGCAGGTAGGGAGAAGTGACAGATCGATAAAAGACGTTGGGAAAAAGTTAATGCTAGTGTATTTTTATTTATTTTTTAAAAATAGAAAACAAAATTTAAAAAAAAAAAAAAAAGTTTTACAAACAAAAACATTTTTTTTATCTTTCTGGATGCGATTCAACTGTAAGTATGGAGCAGCGTTTGGGCATACATTCTATGTCTTTTTTATAATTTTTCTCATACATATAAACTAAATATTTTATATTTTAAATAAAAGTTAAGACTCACTTATTATTCTAAAACAATAAAAAAATTAATCCACGTACCATAATAACTTTGTGAAGAACATAAAATAGATCCAAGGGAGTAATTTGCAACATAATTATCTCAACCCCATCCTCTATCCCGGTGACCATCCAAAAACACTATATGATCAATCCTGTTTCAAACATTATACACAATTACAAGGGCATTAGCTAAAATTTCAACATTCAACAGCAAAACTACGGTGCATCTCATTAATAAGCAATAAGTAATTTTTTTTCTTCAATATTCACAATTTTTAAAACAATACAAAACAAGCCATATATAATATTAGACACTACATAAATTTATGGCAATATTATTTCTTAATGCAGTGCCATACAGCCCAAAAATAGAATATATAGGGCTTTGGTTGAAACTTGCCTAGCCACCTTCGAAATGTATCCATGTATGGATTTAAACTTTTGTCCAATCCTATAAACATTGGTATCCGTTGGTAGCCCAATAAACGAAACCACAAAAGCACCCATGGCCCATGAGCAACAGGCAAGAGCCCACAAGCCTACCAAGGGCTGCTCCATCGAGGGACCAAAGATTTGGATGCACTCCATTAAGCGACATAACACAACAATCATAAGAAAAGTAGCCCAAGTCTCTCTCATCACATTTCTCTTGTTTTCGGCTCAAACAACTCGACCACCATACCAATGGGCCAATGTCTGACCGTCCACACCAGCTCCAAGTTCAATTTATGTGTCTCTGTTATGAAAACATACCCCTTCTATTATTTCTTCTTCTTTTTTTTTATTTTTTTCGATGAATGAGTACCTCTTTCTATTATTTCTTTTCATATCCATTCTTAGAGCATTTTTTTTTAGTGGATTTTATTATAAGATTCTATTTGAAATTGCATTAGAAAGTTTAAAAAATATTTTTAGTATTTAAAAACTTATACAAAATAAAAAGTTAATATGTTTGGTAAAAAAAAATTAAAAAATTACTTATTTGAAATTTTTTTTTTTTAATCCAAAAATGGCCAGAATACATTTTTTAAAAGTATACAGGGAAAAAAAAAATTCTTTCTAATATCTCAGTATTTTTGTTTTTTGGCTTTATTTTATATGGTTCTATTCTTTCATTTATGTTTTTTGTTCTAATTACTGCTAAGGAAATAAAAAATTGAACATGTTTTAATTTATATAAATTAAACTAAAATGAAAGGTTTTATGTTTTAATTCCTTTAAATGTTTTGGTACATGTTTTAATTCAAATTATACTTTTTTCCTTCGATTTAATGAAAGTCTTAATGTTTCAATTTTTTTTTTTTTTTTTCAAAGAAGTATCATGGCTGTGCTTTTATGGTGGGATCCCGGATTATTTTGTCCGCTTGTTTTTTCAACAGGATATCTTTCTCTGGCAATAAAAGTTGACGGTTCAGATTTTATTCCATTATGTTTAACTAAAAAAAATCACACCCACTTAAATAAGGTGTATTAAATTATTAAATGTCTCAAAAAGTTTAAATTAATTAAAAATTATGAAATGAGAGATTAATTATAAAGATAAAATTTGAACTTAAAACATTTGTTATAATATTATATTAAATTACTAATTATTTCAAAATATTTAAATTAATAAAAATAATAATTTTAATTAATATTTTAAAAATATGTATTACACGTGCAAACATGATATTTTTAATTTATAATTTTAGCTGATATTTCCTCACTTCTTTTATGAAGTTGTTCTCCATCACTTCATGTCCATTTCGTACCATCGAGATTCCAAATTACTAGATCCATTCATGACTCCAGGACAAAAGGATAAAATTATAGTGGGCATCCATGGTCCATCCCCCTCATGAACAGTGGCAGAGGGAGGGGGAGAAAAATTTCCCTTATTTCCCCCTTTACTCCCGACAGAAGTCTCTCTTAATGCTCTAGATGCCCACCCTCAGCCATTCAAAGGCAAAGCTTTTCCACTAATCACACCGGTGTATTCAATCAATGACTTTCTGAATTTTAGTTTTTCCTTTTTTTACTGTTTCGGTCAAACATTAAGGTTAGATTAAGGAAGAAGAAGAAAGACTACACATATAATTTTAACAAAATGCTGTGTTTAATATTAGCGTATACTATTACTGACAAAAATGTTCTTCAGTTTTGAAATTTGCTATATTTCTTGAAAAATGCTGACATCAAATCATGTCAAACACACGATTTTCAAAGCATGCCAAGTTCGTCACCCAATATGTGTTTTTACCAAAAAAAAAAAAAAAACAGATAGGGCCATAATAGAGAAAAAAAAGAAACAGATGAGGCCAACTTTAATTAATGATAAAATAGAATAATGGCACTCCATCTTTTCTATTCAATTTTTAGTGGATGAAAACATTGAGACAAAATCTTCGGATGATTTAATATATAGTTGATTAAAACCGACATAAAATAAAAATTTTTAAAAAAAATTATATAGCATTTTCATATTTTCTCTTTTTTTTTGTCAAAATAAATTTTGTTTTTCAACGTGTAAGTCTTACAAATTCAATATAAATCATACAGATTCAATGATTGGCTTTGAAAAAATAAGGAAGAAAGAAGGATTAAAAAAATACTATTATTATCAATAGTTCCTTGCTTTATATTTTTATTTTTATTATTATCATTTTAGTAATAAAGACCAAATTTGAAAAGCGTAACAAAATAAATTGTATGTTATATTTATATTTTTTAAACAATAATTAAATTTTGTTGAAATATTTATATAATTATATTTTTTTAAATATTTTTAATCAATTTTTTTCATATTAAAAAAATAAAAATTGATTCCTTGAACCAAAATCTTAGCTTTGCCACTCATTCCTGTCCAATAATTTTTTTTAGACTTGACTCCTGCCCATAATTTTTGCTGGTCCCTGATCATGAAGATGAAGCGGTGGAGAACAACCTTATCAGCCACGCATACAATGGCTATAAATCTCACATGCCTTCCATCCATTAATCTCGATCTGGTTCTTACACGTCATGTATGTACGTTATCCAGGTTAATTACCAACAGTGGCATCCATGAATGCAAGATGCCAAAATAAAAATTACTAATTAGGGACAGGATCCTCCTTTTCCATATATTTAATTGATAAAGAGGTGGAAAATCAGCTGATTAGCAACAAATACATACCAAATTACCAATTAATGTATGAATTTAATGGCCATACGTGATGTAGTTGGAAACAGGAAGTCAGGGGTCAGCTTTGGCCTTTTGTGTTAAATTGTTGTTTCACTTCTTATTTTGGTCCTCCATGGCTGCGCCCTGTGCCTTTATGGATGTTCCCTTTTTTTTTTTAAATAATAATAATAATTATTGATATTATTTATTTACTTACAAAAACAAGTAACAGGAAGGACATATATTCTCTGATCACCTTTTTTATTCTTTTTTATGCCACAATTTTTTTTAAAAAAAATTAGATTGGAAAAAATTATTTTAATTCAGTTTATTACACAGACAAGTAATTTTTACATGTATTTTTAAAAATCATATATTTTTAAGAAAACTTGTAATTTTTACATGTATTTAAGAATCATATGTTCTAAAGACATCTCAGTTTAATAAATTAGATTAAAAAAAAAATTAATTCAATTTGGAGAAAAAATTTATTCTTGTTATATGGACAAAAATTTAGTCAAATTGAATTAAAGAAAAATTCTTCTAACCTGGGTTGAAAAATTTGTCCTTGGGTATGTATCAGAATTTTTTTAACATTCTTTCAGACCTAATTCAAAAGAATTTATGTCCATAGATGCTATGGTCCAAAAAATGCCTATTTTAATGGGCCAGCAACTAAAGAGATCCTTAGAAGATTGCTAGATTATCAAACAGCTGTTTGGTGAAGGACATTTATATAAAGTAAACGTCCTGTACAGTGTACAGCTAGGCTACAGCTAAAGAAATTGATTTTTTTTTTTTTTTTTGTAAATTAAAGAAATTGATTTCATTCGCAACAGCTCTTGCTCGTTTTTTTTTTTTTCTAATTAACAACTCTTGCTCGTTTGGTTGGTTAAAAGATTGGGCAAGTAAAAACTATGCTCAGTTGAATTGCACGTACATCACATTGTTTCTCATATACTTAGCCTACTCGATCTCACAAGAAAAACTTTAGACAGTCGAAAAATTCTACAGAGAGTAGTGCACAATTTGCCCCAGTGGACTTAGGAACAGGGATTTGTGTACCTACTAATTAAAGCTCAAAACAAAAAGTTGTTTAAGTACCCTCTTTTCTAGATTACAAAATAATGCTAAAAGAAATACTCAAATTCTTTTAAAAATGATACAACTTTTAAAATTATTATTGACGAGCAAGTGCTAGCATAGAGTTAGAGAATGCGAGTGTCCTTCCTGCATGTCTCATTAATGAGTAAGTCCATGGCGCAGCATGACGATCCACCATGGTCCACAGCCTTCTTGGCCATCACTGCAAGCTCCTTCACCTTCTTCCTAACCTCCTTCCCCATCTCTCCCTCCATCAACTCCTTCACCATTTTCTCTAACCCCTCCGACTTCACAAACCCTCTTACTGACCCATCAACGGTCTCAACTCTCAACCCCACCTTTATCTCCTCTGTCACCATTCTTGCATTCAAATGTTGTTCTGCTAGCATCGGCCATGCCAGGATTGGTACTCCAGCACATATGCTCTCCAAAACAGAATTCCACCCACAGTGGCTAAGAAACCCCTGCACACACTCGTGCATCAAAATTTCCCTTTGGTCAACCCACTCTCTTACTACAATTCCCCTGTTTTTAACTCTTTCTTCAAACCCCTCCCAAATCTCCGAGTCACTCTTTCTTATTACCCACAAGAAATTCACTCTCGATTCTTCCAACCCAGTTGCTATTTCTTTGAGTTGTGTAAGGGAAATTTCCGCCTGAGATCCAAAGGCTACATATAAAACAAAATAATTTCCTTGTTCATGCATCTTATCTAACCACTTCACCCATGTCGGCTTGGGCTTACTATGGGGTTCCTTTGGTGGCTTAGCTAAGCAAAGAGGTCCCACCGACCAGGCCTTGGGCGACAACTCACGGTTCCAATAATCAACAAAAAAAGGCTCAAGCTCATGGAAACTGTTGAATATAGAACCGTAGCTATTTGTTTCTGATATTGCAACATTCATAATGAACTCAAAATTCGAATCCATTGGATCCAGGTTCCTAGATATCTTTTCGAAGTCATTTCTTGTGACTTTGATCCATGGAAAGGGAGTCACAGTTATCAACTCGTCGTCTGTCTCGGGTCCGAAGAGAAGTCGACTAGGAACCACAGCAAAAAACACGGCCCTGGAATAATAGCTCATACCGTGGTATACAAACCGCGGGATGTTGAACTTGGAGGCAGAGTCTAAGGTCCACCACAGGAACCAATCAGAGACCATAAAGTTGACACGTGGAAGAGACTCGAGTGCTTTTTCGAAGTCAGGCTGCATGAGCTTAGTGCCGTTTGCAAATGAATAGAACAGGGATATCGATGGCAATTTGTCAGTGCTCTCGATGCCAGCAGGAACGTCAGTTGCCACGTTTTGAGGGAAGGGAATGTCAACAATGGAGGCAGAAGTGTCAACAAGGGACTGAGCGATGAATAAATGGTTGGCTGGGGTGGTGAAGACGGTGACAACGTGACGGCGGTAGAGGAGGAGGTGGGCTAGGTCGAGGATTGGGACGGTATGGCCTTTGGACATGAAGGGAAACAGAACCACATGGTGAGCTTCTGTATCAGAGCTGGAACTCATTTTCTCCCTTTTTTTTTTTTTAGGGATTTCAAATCTCTCGGTATGGCCTTTGCGACCAGTGAATATATATATATATGTTGAGATATTTGGAGGGAGAAAGAACAAAATCTTGGTAAAAAATATTGTGACGTGAGCGGTGACTTGACTTACACCAAGCCATCTCACGTGGGTCGAGCATTATTTTCTCACTTCTTTTATGTAGTTGTTCTCCATTTCCAATAATTTTGTACCATCGAGATTCCATATAACTAGATGCATCCATGCATGAGTTCATGACAAAAGGTTAAAACTATAGTGGGCACCCCCTCATGAAGATGAAGTGGTGGAGACTGGAGAATAACCTTATGAGCAGGGGCGGAGCCACCTGATGCTCCAAGAAAAAAAAAATTACTTAAAAGATTAAAAAAAAATTGCTTAAAAAGACAATTCTTTTATAAAATAAATCTTTAAAAATTAATTTTCTCTCTTTAATTTTTTTTTTGTGGTCCCTCGAGCCACAAGGTGGCTCCAAAAAAATAAAAATTGCTTAAAAAATTAAAAAATTAGCTTAAAAACGCAATTTTATTTTATATAAAATAAACCTTAAAAAATTAATTTTTTTAGTGTCAATTTTTTTTTAAAAAATTTGACACCCCACACCAAAAGTTTTTGTGTCCGCGCCTGCTTATCAGCCAGGCATGCAACAATGGCTATAAATAAATCTTGCATTGTCTTCCGTCCATTAATCTCTGGCTCTTACACGTCATGCATGTAAGTGACGTACGTTATCCAGATTAAGTACCAGTATCATCCATGCATGAGATAACAAGATGCCATCATAAAAATTAGGCACTCCCCTAATATATTTAATTAATAAAGAGGTGGAAAAAAAAAAAAACTGATGTAATCCCTTTTCCCTTTTCCCCTATCTTGCTTATAAAAAAAATAAATAAATAAATAAATAATAAAGAGGTGGAAAATCAGCTGATTAGCAACAAACACATACCAAATTACCAATTAATGTATGTATTTAATGGCCATACATACGTGATCGATCATGTAGTTGGAAACTGGAAGTCAGCGTTCAGCTTTGGCCTTTTGTGTTTAATTATTGTTTTCACATTTTATTTTGGTCCTGCATGGCTGCGCCCTGGTCCTTTATGGATGTCCTTTTTAAAAAACAATTTTTTTTTTTTTTTAAAAAAATTTATTAGTATTATTTATTTCTCTACAAAGACAAGTAACAGGCAGGACATATATTATCTGATCACCCTTTTTTTTTTTAATGCTACAAAATTTTCTTTTTAAATTAGATTGAAATTCAATTTATAAACTGATATATGACTTTACATGTATTTTTAAAAATACACATTTTTAAGAAAATTTATCTTATTTTAATAAACTAGATTAGAAAAATTTATTTTAATTCAATTTTAAAAAAAAACTTTATCCTTGTTTATAGGTCTGCGATATGGATATAAATTTTTCTGAATTAGATTAGAGAAAATTTCTCTAAATTAGGTTGAAAAATTTGTCATGAATCCTTTAGTATTAAATTTTTTAATATTCTTTCGACCCAAAATTTAAAAAAATTTTGTCCTTAAATACTAAGGTCCAAAAAATGCCTATTTTAATGGGCCAGCAACTAGGAGATCCTTAGATGATTGCTAGATTATCAAACAGCTGTCTGGTGAAGGACATTTATATAAAGTAAACGTCCTGTACAGTGTACAGCTAGGCTACAGCTAAAGAAATTAATTTCATTCGCGACAACTCTTGCTCGTTTGGTTGGTCAAAGATTGGACAAGTAAAAACCATGCTCAATACCTAATTAACGTTATGTTCCCCCCGCTCGGTTGAATTGCACGTACATCACATTGTTTCCCATGTACATAACCTACTCGATCTCACATGGAAAACTTTGGATAGTTGAAAAAATTTACAGAGAGCAGTGCGCAATTTGGCTTAGTGCGCTTAGGAACAGGGATTTGTGTACCTACTAATTAAAGCTTAAAACAAAAAGTTGTTTAAGTACTTTCTTCTCTAGAACACCAAATAATGCTAAAAAAATACTCAAATTATTTTAAAAATAACATAATTTTTAAAATTATTATTAAGGTGCAAGCGCCAGTATAAAGTTAGAGAAGGCAAGTGTTCTTTCTGCATGTCCCATTAATGAGTAAGTCCATAGTGCGGCATGACGATCCACCATGGTTCACAGCCTTCTTGGCTATTGCTGCAAGCTCCTTCACCTTCTTCCTGACCTCCTTTCCCATCTCTCCTTCCATCAACTCATTCATCATTTTCTCTAACCCCTCTGACTTCACAAACCCTCTTACTGACCCATCAACGGTCTCAACCATCAGCCCCACCTTTATCTCCTCTGTCACCATTCTTGTATTAAAATGTTGCTCTGCTGGCATCGGCCATGCCAGGATTGGTACTCCAGCACATATGCTCTCCAAAACTGAATTCCACCCACAGTGGTTAAGGAACCCTTGCACACACTCGTGCATCAAAATTTCCCTTTGGTCAACCCGGTCTCTCACTATAATTCCCTTGTCTTTCACTCTGTCTTCAAATTCCTCCCAAATTTTTGAGTCACTTTTTCTTATTACCCACAAGAAATTCACTCTTGATTCTTCCAACTCAGTTACTATTTCTTTGAGTTGAGTAGGGGAAATCTCTACCTGAAATCCAATGGCTATATACAGAACAGAGTTATTCTCCTATTTATGCATCTTGTCCAGCCACTTCACCCATGTCTCAAAAATTTATACCATTATGTTCAACTAAAAAAAAATTCATACCCACTTAAATAAGGTCTATTAATCACTCAATGTCTCCAAAATTGTGATTTCATTTAAATCACTTAATAAAAAAAATTGTGAAATGAGAGATTAATTAAAGAGATAAAATTCAAATTTAAGACATTTGTTATAATATTATATTAAATCATAAACTGTTTTAAAATATTTAAACTAATAAAAAATAAAAAATAAAATTATTTAATTAATATTTTAAAAATACATTTTACAGGCGTAAACTTGATATTTTTAATTAATAATTTTAGCTGATATTATAAACTTTCTCACTTCTTTTATGTAGTCGTTCTCCATCACTTCATGTCCATTTCGAACCGTCAAGATTCCATATTACTTGATGCATCTATGAATGGCTATAAATCTTGCATGCCTTCCATCCATTAATCTCTGATTCTTATTTCTTTACACGTCATGCATGTACGTTGTTATCCAGATTAACAAGATGACAACATAAAAAGTAGGCACTCGATCCCCTCATATATTTAATTAATAAAGAGGTGGAAATTAAATCAGCTGATTAGCAACAAACACATACCAATTAATATTAATTTGTCTACAAATCTTGCGTGTGTTCCGTCCATTTTCTGGCTTCATCCAATTTCATACTTTCAAAAGTCTCACTAGAGTGGCATGCACATAATGAAAGTGATAAAAGTGTAAGGATAACATTAAATAGGAGGTTACTATATATGTATGTATGCATGTGAATCGTCTACGATATAAGGCCATACATATTGGAAACCGGATGTCAGCGGTCAGCTTTGGCCTTTTGTGTTAAATTAATATTGTTTTTGCTTTTTATTATGGATGTCCTTTTTATTTTTTAAATTATTATTATTTATTTCTCTACAAAGGTAAGGAACAGGCAGGGCATATATTCTCTGATCACACTTTTTTATTTATTTATTATTTATTTTGTAATGGCCATAAGATTTTATAGGACAAATTTTTCTTTTTAAATTAAGTTGAAAAAAATTCTTTCAATTCAGTCTATTAAACTGATATGCGACTCTCATATGCATTTTTTAAAATCCCAAATTTTTAAGAAAACTTGTAATTCTTACGTGCATTTGAGAATCACATGCTTTAAAGACATTTCAATTTAATAAACTAAACTAAAAAAATATCTTCAATTTAACTTGAAGAAAAACTTTATCTTGTGTATGTGATACATACGTAAATTTTTTTCGAATTGAGCTAGAAGAAATTACTCTAAACTTGGTTAGAAAAGTTGACATGGGTCCTGTATGTAAGTGCTCATAATTTTTTAAGGGTATAAATTTTTTACAAACTAGTTTGTAAATTTTTTTTACAAATTAGCCTTTAAAAGTAACATATGTCATTTAAGCATGTAAAAAATAATTTTTTTTTATTGATGCTATTAAAAAAGCATATAAGAAGTACATGCTATTAAAAAAATATGTACTTCTTATATGCTAAGAACATATATCACTTTTAAATATTGGTTTGTAAGAATTTCTTACAAACTTGCTGTCCATTTTTTAATATTCTTCCAACATCCAATTTGAAGGAATTTTTGTCATTTAGAAACTACTGTCCAAAAATTGCCGATTTTAATGGGCCAGCAACTTGGAGATCCTGGGCAGCTAACTTTAAAAGATTGCTAGATTATTAAAAGAGGCCAAGCCCAATATATGAAAGGTTACTCCTATAACCGATACATCGTTGAAAATACAAACTATATCACTAAACTACTAAGTACATCATTTCAATTCACATTTCTTGGCAACAAAAATGGAAGCCACAGGTAGACATTTTTCTTCCCAAATGGTCCAATTGAAATTACAAGACCTTATCATATCATCTTTGTCTCCCTAATTTTAGACATATCAAAATCTGCTGCTTGGGATACTACAAATTCCCTTACAAAGTGATGTGATAAGTCTTTAATTAGTGAAATAATTAAGCAAAATATTTGACTTGTCAGTTTAATTAGTTAGTGGCACACTTGTCAACTATACACTCTTAATCATTTAACTAATTATGAAGAATTATGCCAATTTATAAGAAAATTTGTATTAAAACAGTAGTATGTCAAGTATTTTCCAATCCATTAGGTCCGTTATTCTATACATTTTTTCAAGAACTTTCAAGTACTTGGAACCAAGGAATTTGCATTTCTTCTGCTCTGACCACGTTTCATATTGAAACATTGTGCCACTTTTTTTATAAAAAAAAACTCAAAGCCCAATCCATATATGCAGGACAGGCCCATACACTTGAATCAAATGCTTCACACTTTTATTATGGAAGCCCAAGCGACACATGCAATAGAGGTTCACTAACTAACTGGGCTAGATAGAGGCCCATTCACTGGCAATGGTGGGCCTTCAAACATCATTTTGTACCCAACTAATATCCTAATCTTTTGAATCCAAACCCTTGTTCTAAACAAAACTAACTTCAAAGCAGGCTGGCAATGGTGTTAGCATATGTTTGATTTGGGTTGCGTCAAGATATTAGTATAAAGTTATATAAGTTAATTCAAACCCGTTAAAATTTATCAACTCTAAATGTTATGTGTCGAGGCATAGATATATTACTATATAGGTCAACTATAACTCGACCCATTAAATAAATGGATCAGACCTCTCATAACCCATAAATTTTGTATTTGATTCATGTCGATTCGTAGATTGTATAAAAAATTGTCGGCTTTGACTTTGTGTATAGGCAAACCTTTTAATCTCCCATTTTGCAAACAAGTTATCACCCACATTAGCTAGAACGAGCTGATCACATTTTGCAATCACAGCTGAGTGCTGACAGCAACATAAAAGGAAACAACGCACCCATCAACTAAATCTACCAAACAAGCAAAGAAAGAGGTGTACTCAAATTTTGAAAATAAAAAAGGGAAAGTAACATAACTTGATCATAACTTATAAATGAATCCGTCTAAGCATACAAGTAATCTCATACATCAGATTGCAAAGCATACTGAGGCAAAGGAGAGGGGTGGGAACTCTTTGCTTGTCTCTCTCCCGATTCAATTCCAGCATCATTCAAATGGTTTTCTCTGGGCTCTATCCCAATATCACTCTGGCGGCTACTTTCTATAATCGGGCTCTTTGTCAACTCAATCCTAATTGCACTGAGGTGACTGCATCCTATCGCTATTTTTAGTACAAAGTGTGACGATTTTTAAGTTTACGCCGTTGTTCGTTCAGTATTTTTTTTTTTTTTGTGACCTAAAAGTAGTTTCTTTTACATTATAGATGCGAAGGATGAAAGAAAAAAAAAAATCCCTATTTATATCATTATTATTTTGTACGAAGTATGACCTTTTTTTAGTTTTCATTGATGTTCATTGAGTTTGTGTGTATGTATACACATTGTTTAAGTGCTTAATTGATGGATAACATTGGCTTTCAAAATTTTATAATGGATTATGTTTTTTTCTTATAATTTTTAATGGAATTTTATCAAATTTGCTTATGAGTAGCTTTTTAGTTAATATGAGAAATTGACCCTTTTTGATAATATTTAATTTTCATCGTTAAGAGTATTTACAAGACTCATTTAAGTACTTATAAGATCGTTAAAATCAGGTTTTTATATTAGATGTAGTTAAAAGGTTGTCTTCAATAAGGTATCAAAATGATCTTATAAGGATAAAACGTTAGAGTAATTGATTACCGGTAATCTTTTAAAAAGTTTTTGAGTAAATTATAATGGAAAAACCCCGCGCAAAGGCTACTTTGTATAACATAACAAATTAAAATTGAAAAAACAACAAACGGAAATTGGAAACATACATAATTAAGCAAACTTTTCATTCAAACAAAAACGATAAACCAATACATTTCAGCAAAAGCTGAAAACAACAAGCATAGCAGGTTTGAAAAAAAAAAAAAAAAAAAAAAATCAAAGCATCAGACCAAGCTAATAGCCAGGAACAAATCCCGCACTAAAACCCAACTACAGGGGAAACAAAAACAGAGAAAATTCAAACAAGTAAATCTAAAGGGAGGTTCCACGCTTGGCAAAGGAAAAGGTTCTCTCTACTCATGCGAAATTTCCCCTTCTCCAAGATTCTGGATCGAACTTCCCAGACAATTGCCTTAAGAAGCTGCTCCTCTGTTTTTGGTTGGCCACAATGCTTAATCTCATTCCAAGCACACCATATATTGTAGACCATGGAGCTCAATACTAGACGGCACAAAGTATCAGGTAAAGCTTTCCTCTTCCAGTTGATACAACCCAACCGAAGAACATCCTCCCAAAGAAAAGGGGGATCAGCAACATGACAGCGTTCCATCTCAACTTTCCACAAGCGGGAGCTAAAACTGCACTCAAAGAAAAGATGGCTACGACTCTCCAACCTATTACGGCAGAAAAGGCATTGAGTATCACCTTTATAATCCCATTTAGCCAACCTTTCACCTGTAGTAAGGCTATCATGCATGACTAGCCACAAGAAGAAAGCTTGCTTGGGAATTGCATAGGCATGTCAGACAATAGCCCACCAGTCTACCACAAGGTGCTTGCTACGGAGAACTTTCCATGTCTCAGAGCTCACATAAGTGCCTGACCTGGAAGCAGACCAAATTGGATTATCGCATTCTCTTAAAGGGACCTCAGGGAGCCAGCTCTGAATTTTCACTAGGGCATCAGACCGGGCAGGTCTCCAACACCAATTGCCATTGCTAAGAACAGAAGATAGACGAGCTTCCTTCCTACTATGGGCGTCATACATAACCTTGAAACCATATTTCTCATAGAGATTCCTAACAGGGTGCCAATTGTCTAGCCATAAGTGGATGCTGCGACCATCTCCCACTTCAAACTTGAGGAAGTTTTTAGCAATACCTCTCAACTGAAGAAGTTTCCTCCAACTCCAAAAGCAATTTTGAGGAGTGCTGATATCCCAAAAACTTCTCCCCCTTAACAAGTGCTCATGCACCCAAGTAACCCAAAGGGAACCTGAACGAGCAAAGAGCATCTCTTAAGATTTTATACCTACTCTAACATGTGGAACTAATTATTTGAAATATAATGTTCACGAATTATTTCTCTAAATGCATTGTGATTTTTAAAATTATTATTAAATCAAAATTTAGTAATAAATTTAAAATCTTAAGCATTACTTTTGTAAGAATCGGGTTATGTGTTGTAGTAAAACTACAACACATTTGCTGTAAAACGAACCAAGGGTTGTGATTTAACCCCAAAATTTTTTAAACAAATGTTGTCATTTTTACTAGACTTAAAACGTCCTAAGCTAATTTGTGACTTGACGGCGTTTGATATACTCCTTAAAATATCTCCAGTTTCAAAACACATCACCAAAAAATAAAAATAAAAAACCTGATAAGTCTATGGTAAAAGAATATCTATAACACGAGAGTCGTAAAACATGCATGTTTAGTTTCCTAGAAAATGAGGAAGGCATGCCCTCGCTTTCTCGTGAAAACCGAGCAAAAGAATAAAACATGTTTTCCTAGAAAATGAATATCACTAAGGCCCCGTTTCTTTCGACGGAAAATGATTTCCAGAAATCATTTTCCGTATTTTTTGGTGTTTGGTAGGGCGTAAAATAATAGTCAACGGAAATCATTTTCAGTTTGACCGAAAAATGATTTCCGTGCGCGCCAAACACCGGAAAATATTTTCGACGAAAATCATTTTCCTGAAAATCAATTTCTCTGAAACCATTTTCCGACGGAAATCATTTTACGTCGAAACAAACGGGGCCTAAGTTCTGTTGTTTTCATACGAGTTTTGATGGTACGGACAACATGGACTACTCGTAGGCTCGTAGCCTCTCTGATATTCAGTGTTCCAAAATCTTCACTTGAGAATTCAGTATTTTTTACTACATAGTATACACTTAAAACGTTGTTAGCATAAACGTTGTCTTTGTTTTTACTATTGCCACAACAAAAAATACTTAATTCTCTCCAACTTATTTGAACGAATTAGAGAGATCTACACAATAATTTCATTTAAAGAAAAGTTTCTACATCACAAAAGTTGAGTCGTTTAGATAATTAGAGCTAGAATGTGGACAATTATTCAACTACACAATTATTGTACTAAGAAACAATATAATAGATATGGAAAAGGATCCTCTCCATTTCGTTTGAAATAGAGAGGATCCTAATTTAATAGATATCTATTATTACCAATGAAAGATACCCTACTATCACGTGAACAAAGAAGTATTACTCTTCATTGAGAACGTACATGAGTTGGTAGATAGTTGATCATAATTAATGGTATAGAGCTGTTCCCTGAAGTAACAATAAAGGCAACCTGTATGCGAGCCTGTGATAAAGATAAGAAATATGCGGACTAGGTTATGAGTTGGGATAAATGGGTTGTTAATTTTTAATGTGATATAAAGTAGGGAGAATGTTGTAAATTTTTTGTATAGAAAAGTAAATTTTTTTTTTTTAATAGATTTTTTTTTTTTATAGTAATGAAAAGTGTAAAAAATTGTTAAAAAGTAGTTAATGTGATATAAAAAGTGAAAATATTTTTTATTTAATTAACAAAATTCATAAACAATAACTTCTTAACCTTTGTCAAACATACTTCATATTTCCGAAAACAAGAATCCGAGGCATGGTGTGAAAGGGGATGGCAACAAGAGAGTACTGTACAATCCTGCTAGGCTGCTTCTCACACAACTGTATGATCGGATTGAAAGCAATTCAAGACAATCCAAATTCACGAAGAGTCCTCGAAGTTGGTAACATTTATTCACTACACTACTGGAAAATATTTTTCAGGGAAAAATCAATTTCTGTGCGCGCCAAACACCGAAAAATATTTTCGACGAAAATTATTTTCCTGAAAATTAATTTTCCTGAAACCATTTTCTGACGGAAATCATTTTACGTCGAAACAAACAGGACTTAAGTTCTGTTGTTTTCATACGAGTTTTGATGGTACGGACAACATGGACTACTCGTAGGCTCGTAGCCTCTATGATATTCAGTGTTCCAAAATCTTCACTTGAGAATTCAGTATTTTTTACTACATAGTATACACTTAAAACGTTGTTAGCATAAACGTTGTCTTTGTTTTTACTATTGCCACAACAAAGCGGTATATATCATAGAGATCTTAAGGTTGAACGGTGTCAAATCACAGCTCAGCTTCAAGCGTTTAAAGTCTAGTAAAAACGACAACGTTTGTTTAAAATGTTTTTTGGTTAAATCTCGACCCTAAAATTGGTTTTACACATGTAAACCGGATCCCGCCAGTAAAAGGTACTTGCCTAAAAAGGAGCTAAAATCAAAAGAGGCTATCGGGTTTTTTTTTTTTTTTCAGGAACACATGTCAATAAAACAGTTTGGTAGCAAATAAAGAAATAATAATCAACATTCTCAATAGCATTTTTTTAGCATTATTATTTATGTGGCACATTCACATCATTTTTTTTTTTAAAAAAAAAGCAAAAATACTATAAAAATCCTACTTGAAAATATTAAATAGCATTTATCAGTGTAGATAATAATAGCTGCTTTTAGGTACGCGAACTTTCAGGCTTGTATATTGACATAATTGCACATTAGGTACCATTAACAATAAATTAAGTATCATGATTGGTCTGTATCCCATACTCAAAGGGAGACTAATGAAGCTGTCCACCGGTTGGCCAAAGCAACTCTCACTCAATTCCTCAATTTTGTATGGAAAAATTCTTATCCTGATTTTATTCAAAGTATTATACTTTTTTCCTTTGATTTAATGAAAGTCTAATATTTCATTTTTCAAAAAAAAAAGAGTATCATGGCTGTGCTTTTATGGTGGGATCCCCGATTATTTTGTCCGCTTGTTTTTTCAACAGGATATATCTCTCTGGCAATAAAAGTTGACGGTTCAGATTTTATACCATTATGTTCAACTAAAAAACATCACACCCACTTAAATAAGGTGTTATTTAAATTATTGAATGTCTCAAAAAGTTTAAGTTAATAAAAAATTATGAAATGAGAGATTAATTATAGAGACAAAATTTAAATCTAAAATATTTGTTATGATATTATATTAAATTACTAATTACTTTAAATATTTAAATTAATAAAAATAATAAATTTAATTATTTAATTATATTTTTTAAAATGTGTATTACATATGCAAACATGATATTTTTAATTTTTAATTTTAGCTGATATTTCTCACTTCTTTATTGAAGTTGTTCTCCATCACTTCATGTCCATTTCGTACCATCGAGATTAATTCCAGATTACTAGATGCATTCATGACTCCATGACAAAAGGTTAAAAGTATAGTGGGCATCCCTTACTTCCTCCTCTTACTACGGACAGAAGTTCCTCAATGCCTTACATGCTCACCCTCAGCCGCTCAGAGTCAAAGCTTTTCCACTATTTATGTCGGTGTACTCGATGAATAACTCTATGTTATTTAATTTCTCCTTTTTTATTGTTTCGCGCAAACATTGTTAGTTAAATTAGGGTGAAGGAAGAAGAAAAAGGTAAATGTTAGGATTTTAATTCAAATTTTCTTTTAATTTTTTTAAAATTTATCATTATCATTGGAATAATGAATTTATGTGAATTTTATGTGTAAAACTCACAAATTTAATAGTAATTATAATTTTAAAATAATTTTTTAAAAATTAAGTTAAAAGCCTAACATTTTCCAAAAAAAAAAAAGGCCGAATTACATGTATAAATTTTATCAAAACGTTGTGTTTAATATTAGCATCTATTATTACTGACAAAAACATTCCGTTTCTCAAGCTTCAATTTTAAAATTTGCGATATTTCTTGAAAAATGCTGACATCAAATCATGTCAAACACACGATTTTCAAAATAAAGAGAAAAAAAAACTGATGGGCCAACTTTAATTAATGCTAGAATGAAATAATAGCACTCCATCTTTTCTATTCAAATTTTCAAATCAGGTGATTTAATATAAAGTCGATTAAAACCGACATCAAATAAAATTTTTAAAAAATATTATTTAGCATTTTCATATTTTCTCTTCTTTTTTTTTTTTTGGTCAAAATGAATTTTGATTTTCAATATATAAGTCTTACAAATTCAATATAAATCATACTGATTCAATGATTGGCTTTGAAAAAATAAGGAAGAAAGAAAGATTAAAAAAATACTATTATTATCAATAGTTCCTTGCTTTATATTTTTATTTTTATTATTATCATTTTAGTGATAGGGACCAAATTTGAAAAGCGTAACAGAATAAATTGTATGTTATATTTATATATTTTAAACAATAATTAAATTTTATTGAAATATTTATATAATTATATATTTTTTAATATTTTTAATCAATTTTTGTTCATA
>FXXK01000095.1:0-102570 GCA_900184695.1 Betula pendula | reverse complement strand
CCTGTCTAATAATTTTTTTAGACTTGAGTCCTGCACATAATTTTTGCTGGTCCCTGATCATGAAGATGAAGCGGTGGAGAACAACCTTATCAGCCACGGATACAGTGGCTATAAATCTCACATGCCTTCCATCCATTAATCTCGATCTGGTTCTTACACGTCATGCATGTACGTTATCCAGGTTAATTACCAACAGTGGCATCCATGAATGCAATAACAAGATGCCAAAATAAAAATGACTAATTAGGGACAGGATCCTCCTTTTCCATATATTTAATTAATAAAGAGGTGGAAAATCAGCTGATTAGCAACAAACACATACCAAATTACTAATTAATGTATGTATTTAATGGCCATACGTGATGTAGTTGGAAACAGGAAGTCAGGGGTCAGCTTTGACCTTCTGTGTTAAATTGTTGTTTCACTTCTTATTTTGGTCCTGCATGGCTGCGCCCTGTGCCTTTATGGATTATCAAACAGCTGTTTCGTGAAGGACATTTATATAAAGTAAACGTCCTGTACAGTGTACAGCTAGGCTACAGCTAAAGAAATTATTTCATTAGCGACAACTCATGCTCGTTTGGTTGGTTAAAGATTGGACAAGTTAAAAGTATGCTCAGTTGAATTGCACGTACATCACATTGTTTCCCATATACCTAACCTACTCGATCTCACATGGAAAACTTTAGACAGTTGAAAAAATCTACAGAGAGTAGTACGCAATTTGCCCCAGTGGGCTTAGAAACAGGGATTTGTGTACCTACTAATTAATTAAAGCTTAAAACAAAAAGTTGTTTAAGTACACTCTTCTCAAGAACACCAGATGATGCTGAAAGAAGGATTGAGCTTGTGTGCTGTAGTTTTTACTTACTACAGCACACAAGCTGTAGTTAAATTAAGGGCCCAAAATTTTTGCAAAAAATTTAAAATGCATCTTAGCCTTTGATTTTACTACAGCTTGTGTGCTGTAGTAAAAACTACAGCACACAAGCTCAATCCCTGAAAGAAAAACTCAAATTCTTTTAAAAGTTATATAACTTTTAAAATTATTATTAAGAAACAAGCGTTAGCATAGAGTTAGAGAAGGCGAATGTCCTTCTTGCATGTCTCATCAATGAGTAAGTCCATGGTGCGGCATGACGATCCACCATGGTCCACAGCCTTCTTGGCCATCGCTGCAAGCTCCTTCACCTTCTTCCTGATCTCCTTCCCCATCTCTCCCTCCATCAACTCCTTCACCATTTTCTCTAATCCCTCCGACTTCACAAATCCTCTTACTGACCCATCAATGGTCTCAACCCTCAGCCCCACCTTTATCTCCTCTGTCACCATTCTTGTATTCAAATGTTGCTCTGCCAGCATCGGCCATGCTAGGATTGGTACTCCAGCACATATGCTCTCCAAAACAGAATTCCACCCACAGTGGCTAAGAAACCCCTGCACACACTCGTGCATCAAAATTTCTCTTTGGTCAACCCACTCTCTCACTACAATTCCCCTATCTTTCACTCTCTCTTCAAACCCCTCCCAAATCTTCGAGTCACTATTTTTTACTACCCACAAAAAATTCACTCTCGATTCTTCCAACCCAGTTGCTATTTCTTTGAGTTGTGTAGGGGAAATCTCCGCCTGAGATCCAAAGGCCACATACAGAACAGAGTAATTCCCATGTTCATGCATCTTGTCCAGCCACTTCACCCATGTTGGCTTGGGCTTATTGTGGGGTTCCTTTGGTGGCTCAGCTAGGCAAAGAGGCCCCACCGACCAGGCCTTGGGCGACAACTCACGGTTCCAATAATCAGCAAAAAAAGGCTCTAGCTCATGGAAACTGTTGAATATAGAACCATAGCTATTTGTTTCTGATATTAGAACATTCATAACAAACTCAAAATCAGGACCCTTTGGCTCCGGGTCCCTAAACATATTTTCGAAGTCATTTCTTGTGACTTTGATCCATGGAAAGGGAGTCACAGTTATCAACTCGTCGTCCGACTCGGGTCCGAAGAGAAGTCGACTAGGAACCACAGCAGAAGACACGGCCCTGGAGTAATAGCTCATACCGTGGAATACAACTCGCGGGATGTTGAACCTAGAGGCAGACTCTAGGGTCCACCAGAGGAACCAATCAGAGACCAGAAAGTTGACACGTGAAAGAGACTCGAGCGCTTTTTCGAAGTTGGGTTGCATGAGCTTGGTTCCGTTTGCAAATGAATGGAACAGGGACATTGACGGCAGTTTGTCGGTACTTTCGATGCCAACCGGGATGTCAGCTGCCACATTTTGAGGGAAGGGGAGGTCAACAATGAAGGCAGAAGTGCCAGCAAGGGACTGAGCGATGAATGGACGGTTGGCTGGGGTGGTGAAGACAGTGACGGCGTGGCGGCGGTGGAGGAGGAGGTGGGCTAGGTGGAGGATTGGGACGGTATGGCCTTTGGACATGAAGGGAAACAGAACCACATGCACATGGTGAGCTTCTGTATCAGGGCTGGAACTCATTTTCTTCTTCTTTTTAGGATTTCAAATCTCTCTGTATGGCCTTTGCGACCAGTGATATATATATATATATATATATATATATATATAATGTTAAGATATTTGGAGGGAGAAAGAATAAAATCTTGGATTCTTTGTCAAAAATATGTGAGCGGTGACTTGACTTTCACCAAAAGCCATCTCAAGTTGGTCGAGCATTGTTTTATTTGAGAAATGATTTTTAACTTTTTTTTTTAAACAAATATTTCTTTCTTTTTCTTGTGAGGATGCGCGCCACGTTTTCTTGCCCATAAAATCTTGAAGTGAACATGGTTCCTTGTGATTCATGTTGGGACAATATAAATAATAAATAGCACCAATATTGTAATTAATAAATACACAAATCTTATAGGTAGCAAAGAAACAGACGAATAGAATAGTCAGCAAAATAATAATAATAATAATAAACAGAAGAATTATAAGAAGTAGAATAATTATTTCTAGAACATATTTGAATTCAGTCGGTACACGCCTTCCACCATGGACGTTTTATCACACTTGAATTGACTTTGACGATTTATATAACATAACAAATTAAAATTGAAAAAGCAACACATGGAAGCTGGAAACATACATAATTAAGAAATATAACTTAGCAAAAATAATATCATCCTTAATTATATTATGTTATTTGGATCTTTTAAGAATAAGATCATATATATTTTTCTTATCAAACCGTCTCATATGTGTATTTTAGTAGGTAAATTAATTGCAGTACTTCATATATTAAGATTTTATACCTACCCTAACATGTGAAACTAATTATTTGAAATATAATGTTCACGAATTATTCCGCTAAAGATGATTTAAGATTTAAAATTAATATTAAATCAAAATTTAATAATAATCGATTTCAAATTTAATAATAATTTTAAAATCTTAAGTATTACTCCTATAAAAGGTACTAGACTAAAAATGAGCTAAAATCAAAAGAGGCTATGGCTTTTCTTTTTTTTCTTTTTCTTTTTTTGGGAATGCACGTCAATAAAACCGATTGGTAGCGTAGATAATAGTAGTTGCTTTTAGGTACACGAACTACATTAGGTATCATTAACAATGAAGTATCAACGATAAAAGTTGACGGTTCAGATTTTATACCATTATGTTTAACTAAAAAAAAAATCATACCCACTTAAATACGGTTTATTAAATCACTAAATATCTCAAAAATTGTGATTTTTTTTAAATCACTTAATAAAAAAATTGTGAAATGTGAGATTAATTACTGAGATAAAATTCAAACTTAAAACTTATGTTATAATATTATATTAAATTATTAATTATTTTAAAATATTTAAACTAATAAAAAAAATTTAATTATTTAATTAATATTGTAAAAATGCATTTTACAGGTGCAAACATGATATTTTTAATTAATAATTTTAGCTGATATTATAAACTTTCTCACTTCTTTTATGTAGTTGTTCTCCATCACTTCATGTCCATTTCGTACCATCGAGATTCCATATTACTAGATGCATTCATGAATGGCTATAAATCTTGCATGCCTTCCATCCATTAATCTCTGATTCTTATTTCTTTACGCGTCATGCATGCACGTTGTTATCCAGATTAATTACCTGCAGGCTGCAGTGGCATCCATAAATGCAATAACAAGATGCCAACATAAAAAGTGGGCACTCGATCCAATTAACATATTTAATTAATAAAGAGGTGGAAATTAAATCAGCTGATTAGCAACAAACACATACCAATTAATATTAATTTGTCTAAAAATCTTGCGTGTGTTCCGTCCATTTTCTGGCTTCATCCAATTTCATACTTTCAAAAGTCTCACTAGAGTGGCATGCACATGCATAATAAAAGTGATAAAAGTGTAAGGCTAATATTAAATAGGAGGTTACTATATATGTATGTATGCATGTCAATCGTATACGATATAAGGCCATACATATTGGAAACCGGATGTCAGCGGTCAGCTTTGGCCTTTTGTGTTAAATTATTGTTTTCACTTTTTATTTTGGTCCTGCATGGCTGCGCCCTGTGCCTTTATGGGTGTCCTTTTGGTCGTGCTACACGTTACACGTCCGTCCATTTTTAGAACAATTTTTTTTTAATTATTATTGTCCGAAAATCTTTACATGCTGGACTTCCGTTTAGACGGAGGTCTAGCTCTATCAGATTCTCTGATTACTTTATTCTTTTTTATTATTTATTTTTTTATGCTCATAATATTTTATGCGACAAATTTTTCTTTTTAAATTAAGTTGATTTTTTTTTTTTTTTAATTCAGTTTATTAATTCTCATATGCATTTTTAAAATTACAAACTTTTAAGAAAACTTGTAATTCTTATATGCATTTGAGAATTATATGCTTTAAAGACATTTCAATTTAATAAACTAGATTAAAAAAATATCTACAATTTAACTTGAAGAAAAACTTTATCTTGTGTCTGTGATACGAACATAAATTTTTTTTGAATTGTGCTAGAAAAGTAATATATGTCATTTAAGCATGTGAAAAGCATTTTCTTATTAATGTTATTAAAAAAGTATATAAGAAGTATATACTATTAAAAAAAAAAAAACTTTTTATATACTAAAGACACATATTATTTTTAAATGTTGATTTGTAAGAATTTCCTACAAATTTACTGTCCATTTTTTAATATTCTGCCAACACCCAATTTGAAGGAATTTATGTCCTTTAGATATCGGTAATTGTAAACATCAGACCCAGGCTGATGCACTGTAGCATCAGCCCCAGTGCATCAGCCTGGGCTGATACTAATCGGGACTCTTTAGATATACTACTGTCCAAAAATTGCCTATTTTAATGGGCCAGCAACTAGGAGATCCTGGGCAGCTAACTTTAAAAGATTGCTAGATTATTAAAAGAGGCCAAGCCCAATATGAAAGGTTACTCCTATAACCGATACATCGTTGAAAGTACAAACTACATCACTAAAATACTAAGTACATCATTTCAATTCACATTTCCTGGCAACAAAAATGGAAGCCACAGGTAGACATTTTTCTTCCCAAATGGTCCAATTGAAATTACAAGACCTTATCATATCATCTTTGTCTCCCTAATTTTAGACATATCAAAATCTGCTGCGAGGGGTACTACAAATTCTCTTACAAAGTAATGTGATAGTCTTTAATTAGTGAAATAATTAAGCAAAATATTTGACTTATCAGTTTAATTATTTAGTGGCACACTTGTCAACTATACATTTTTAATCATTTAACTAATTATAAAGAATTAAGCCAATTTATAAGAAAATTTGTACTAAAACAGTAGTATCTCAAGTATTTTCCAATCCATTAGGTCCGTTATTCTATACATTTTTTCAAGAACATTCAAGTCTTTGGAACCAAGGAATTTGCATTTCTTCTGCTCTGACCACATTGAAACTTTATGCCTCTTTATTGTTTTTAAATCTCAAAGCCCAATCCATATATGCAGGACAGGCCCATACACTTGATCAAATGTTTCACACTTCTATTATGGAAGCCCAAGCGATACATGCAATAGAGGTTCACTAACTAACTAGGTTAGATAGAGGCCCATTCACTGAATTAGCCATAATGTGATAAGAGTAATGATAGACCTATAACTGACATATAAGTTTATTACTATTTTACAATTTTCTTATAATTAAAGAATATTAAAAAAAAAAAAAATAGTGAATGACGTGACTCCGATTACTGACATGCGTTTACAAGTTAAAAAGTTGTAAAAAAGTTTATACGTTTAGCATTTTTCTTGCTTGTTGTTATGGGTGGATATTCTTTAGAATAAAGGTTATAAAAAATTGTCAGTTTTAACTTCATGTATTGTTGAACTTTTTAATCTCCCATTTTGCAAACAAGTTGTCAACCGCGTAAGCTGGAACGAGCCGATCACATACTGCAATCACAGCTGAGTGCTGACAGCAACATAAAAGGAAACAAAAGCACCCATCAACTAATTCTACCAAACAAGCAAAGAAAGAGGTGTACTCAAATTCTGAAAATAAATAAGGGAGAGTAGCATAACTTGATCATAACTTATAAATGAATCCGTCTAAGTATACAAGCAATCTCATACATCAGATTGCAAAGCATATTGAGGCAAAGGAGAGGGGTGGGAACTCTTTGCTTGGCTCTCTCCCGATTCAATTCCAGCATCATTCAAATGGTTTTCTCTGAGCTCTATCCCAATATCACTGGCGGCTACTCGGGCTCTCAGTCAACTCAATCCTAATTTCACTGAGGTGACTGCTTCCTGTTGTTTGGCTGAGATCACTAAAATGGCTGCTCCCTTTCCCTGAAACCGAACCACGCACCCTTCCAAGATTCAGTACTACTGGTTCGACAAATTGGACAGATGGGTGTCTTCAAAAGCCACGCATCCACGCACAGGGCATGAAAACTATGCTTGCAAATGGGCAACAATCTGCACTTTTCACCCATCTTGAAGTTCTCCAAGCAAACTGCACAATCCACAGGGCAAGGAAGCTTGTCCAAGTCATCCCTAGACATGCTTGTAATTCCACGCGGGCCCTCTCCACCATAGTTCCGTTGGAGAATCCTCTCCTAAAGACCCTCCCAACAATACAAACGTGTATTAGGAATTAGGCACGTCATGCATGTACGTTATCCAGATTAATTTCCATTGGCATCCATGAACGCAATAACAAGATGCCAACATAAAAATTAGGCACTCTCCTCATATATTTAATTAATAAAGAGGTGGAAAATCAGCTGATTAGCAAATTTCATACTTCAGAAAGTCTCACTAAAGTGGCATGCACATAATGAAAGCCCACATATAGTGTCTCCAGATTTCGACACGACGGCCATTTTTTTATCACAACAAAGGACTAGGCTTAGGAATTGGAATTCGATCTGTTTGAGGTTGGGTCACAAAGAAATACGTGTCTCAATCCTAATGTGTCTAATTCCCCCCGCTCGGTTGAATTGCTTGTACATCACATTGATTCCCATATACATAACCTACTCGATCTCACATTGGAAACTTTGGACAGTTGAAAAAATATACAGAGAGCATAGCACAATTTGTGTAACACGTGGTCGACTGCATATATGTACTCTCTTCTAGGGGCAACCACCGCGCTGGCAGAGAGTTACACAAGGCGCGTCTCCTTCCTGCAAATCTCATCAATAAGTAAGTCCATGGTGCGGCAAGACGATCCACCGTCATTGACAGCCTTCTTGGCCATCGCTGCAATCTCCTTCCCCTTCTTCTTGACTTCCTTCCCCATCTCTCCCTCCATCAACTCCCTCACCATTTTCTCTAACCCCTCCGACTTCACAAACCCACTCACTGATCCATCAACGGTCTCCACCCTCAACCCCACCTTTATCTCCTCCGTCACCATTCTTGCATTCAAATGTTGCTCCGCCAGCATCGGCCATGCCAGGATTGGTACTCCAGCACATATGCTCTCCAAAACAGAATTCCACCCACAGTGGCTAAGAAAGCCGTGCACACATTCGTGCATCAAAATCTCCCTTTGCTCAACCCACTCTCTCACTATAATTCCTCTGTTTTTCACTCTCTCTTCAAACCCCTCCCAAATCTCTGACTCACTCTTTCTTATCACCCACATGAAATTCACTCTCGATTCTTCCAACCCAGTTGCTATTTCTTTGAGTTGTGCAGGGGAAATCTCCGCCTGAGATCCAAAGGCTACGTACAGAATAAAGTTCTCCCGTTCTCGCATCTTGTCCAGCCACTGCACCCATGCCGGCTTACTGTGGGGTTCTTTTGGTGGGTCGAACAGGCAAAGAGGCCCCACCGACCAGGCCTTGGGCGACGACTCACGGTTCCAATAATCAACAAAAAAAGGCTCAAGCTCACGGAAACTATTGAATATAGAACCGTAGCTATTCCTTTCTGATATTACAACATTTGTAAGAAATTCAAAATCCAGACCCTTTAGTTCCGGGTCCCTAAATACCTTTTCAAAGTCATTTCGTGTGACTTTAATCCATGGAAAAGGTGTCACAGTTATCAACTCATCGTCGGACTCGGGTCCAAAGAGAAGCCTATTAGAAATCACAAAACGGGACACGATCCTGGAATAATAGCTCATACCGTGGTATACAAACCGTGGGATGTTGAACCTGGAGGCAGAGTCTAAGGTCCACCAGAGGAACCAATCAGAGACCATAAAGCTGACACGTGGAAGAGACTCGAGTGCTTTTTCGAAGTCGGGCTGCATGAGCTTGGTGCCGTTTGCAAATGAATGGAACAGGGACATCGATGGCAGTTTGTCGGTGCTCTCGATGCCAGCAGGGACATCAACTGCCACATTTTGAGGGAAGGGAATGTCAACAATGGAGGCAGAAGTGTTAGCAAGGGACTGAGCGATGAATAGATGGTTGGCTGGGGTGGTGAAGACGGTGACAGCGTGGCGGCGGTGGAGGAGGAGGTGGGCTAGGTGGAGGATTGGGACAGTATGGCCTTTGGCCATGAAGGGAAACAGAACCACATGGACATGCTGAGCTTGTGTATAAGAGTTGGAACTCATTTTTTTCTTCTTCTTTTTCTTCAGGTATGACATTTGACAAGTCTCTCTCGCTATATATATATATATATATATGTTAAGATATTTGGAGGGAGGGAGAATAAAATCTTGATCATAATTGATTAATTGATATTGTGACGTGAGTGATGACTTGACTTCACCAAGCCATCTCAGGTGGGTAGAGCTTATTTTCTTTGAGAAATGATTTGCATTGGCTTACAGTTTTTGACTTTTCTTTTTTTTCTTTAAAAAGGAAACTTTCTTTTACAACATTATTAAACAACATTTTTTTTCTCACAAAAAAATTTAAAACTTAATTCTTCACATTAATTAATTTATTTATGTTTTTTTCAATGAAAAACAATTTATCAAACACACCCAATTTTTCTATATTTTATTCCTCTCATTTATTTTCATGATTGTATGTATGTTCTTTCAAATCTAATTAATTAGTAGAACTTACGAGTCTTATAAATTTGATGATGAATTTGAAAAAAAATAATAATAATAACAAAAATAACTAAATAAGAGAAGAAAAAATAACGTGTCTTTATTTTCTTTGTCTTGTGAGCATGCGCGCCACGTTTTCTTCTGTGCCAAGCCAACACGGTTCGTTGTGAATCATGTTGGGACAATATCAATAATAATTAGCGCCAACAATGTAATTATTAAATACACGAATCTTATGGGTAGCAAATAAAAAATGTAAATAAGTAAACAGACAAATATATAAGAAGTTAGAATAATTATTTCTAGAATATATTTTGATACTATATTCAGTCGGTACACACCTTCCACCATGGACGTTTTATCAAAACTTGAAGTGACTTTGATGGATTTATATAACATAACAAATTAGAATTGAAAAAGCTACACAAGGAAACATACATAATTAAGAAATATTACTTTGCAAAAATAAATAAAAAAATAGAAAATGGTACAGCATCTTTCGATATCATTCTCTCATCTTTCTATTTCTCAAAATCACCATTAAATTTGTGGTTTCCATATGTGTCTATACATGGGGACTATAAATTTAATAATAGTTTTAAGAAATAAAAGGATAAGAAAAAGATAAGAGAATAAAATGTAGCATTTCCTTTTTTCTTATCAAACTGACTCGTATGTGTATTTTATTAGGCAAACTAAATTGTACTCCATATCTTAAGATTCTATGCCCTAACATGTGAAACTAATTGTTCGAAATACAATGTTTGACCGTGAATTATCTCTCTAAAGGTGATGTGCCCGACTTTTAAAATCACGATAAAAAATTTATAATGATTCATTTTAAATTCAATAATGATTATTTTTTTTTTCTTATGAAGGCACGTCAAAAAAAAAAAAAACAATTGATAGTGTAAAAAAATTTTAGTGAATGATGTGGCTCCAATCATATGCTAAGATGTAAAAAAAAAGTTTGTTTGTACGTCTAGTATTTTTCCTGAATCTGAAAGTCAGCCCTGAGATCTTCTTGCTTGTTGTTTTGGATGGATATTCTTTTGAGTCCGAGTATAACTTGGCCTGCTCCATTTACACATAAAAAAAATGTTTTCCTGCTCGATGGTGGGCCTTCAAACATCATTTTGTACCCAACCAGTATCACAATCTTTTGAATCCAATCCCTTGTTCTAAAACAAAAAAATTCCATGTTCTAAAACAAAACTAATTTGAAAGTAATTTAGTATGTTGGATTTGAGTTGTGTCAATATGATAGTTTAAGATTATATAAGTTTCTAACATGTTAATTTTGTATTGATTTTGTGAATAATGTCAAAACTTGTTAATCTTAAATATAACGTGTTGAGGCATAAATATATTATTATATAGGTTAATTATAATTTGATTTATTTAATTAAATGGGTCTGATATCTCATAATCAGTAAATTTCGTGTTTGATTCATGTTAAATTCGCGAATCGTGTAAAAAATTACAAGCCCTAACTTAATGTGTTGGCAAAATTTTGAATCTCTCATTTTGCAAACAAGATGTCACCCATATAAGCTGGAACGAGCCGATCACATGCTGCAATCACAGCTGAGTGCTGACAGCAACATAAAAGGAAACAAAGCACTCATCAACTAAATCTACCAAACAAGCAAAGAAAGAGGTGTACTCAAATTCTGAACATAAAAAAGGGAAAGTAACATAACTTGATCATAACTTATAAATGAATCCTTCCAAGTATACAAGCAATCTCATACATCAGGTTGCAAAGCATACTCAGTAGACTCTCCCAACTGTATTTGCCTGGCTCTCTCCCGATTCAATTCCAGCATCATTCAAATGGTTTTCTCTGAGCTCTATCCCAATATCACTCTGGCGGCTACTTTCTATTATGGGGCTCTCTGTCAACTCAATCCTAATTTCACTGAGGTGACTGCTTCCTGTTGTTTGGTTGAGATCACTAAAATGGCTGCTCCCTTCCCTTGAAACTAAACCACCCTTCCAAGATTCAGCACTGGTTCGACAAATTGGACAGATGGGTGTCTTCAAAAGCCATGCATCCACGCACAGGGCATGAAAACTGTGCTTGCAAATGGGCAACAATCTGCACTTTTCACCCATCTTGAAGTTCTCCAAGCAAACTGCACAATCCACTGGGCTGCTGCTGCTTCTCTCTTCTTTGGCTATATAGTCATAGCAAGGAAGCTTGTCTAAGTCGTGCCTAGACATGCTTGCGCTTCCAGCGCTGCCCCTCTCCACCATAGTTCCATTGGAGAATCCTCTCCTAAAGGCCGTCCCAACAATACAAGCATGTATTAGGACCAGGACAACAATTCCCCCAAATAAAAGTATCAAAGATAGGATAATTGCCATTAACATAGCCTGTGTTGCCGCAGCCAAAGCTTCATCACTCATCACAGTCTTTCAGAAGACGTCTCTTAAAACAAAACCCATTGAAAATCCCAGTGTCTTTTTCCACGAAGCTTCCTTCAAAGGCAGAAACCATTAATTGCCAAAGAAGAATTCAAGCCATCATATCTTAACATAACAACTTAGAAGAAACTCGAAACCTTAAAAGCTGAAAATGCTAAGAAATGTTATAAGATAGCTATTAGAAGCAGGTGGAGTGGTTCATTCATTCATGCCGACATAAATATCTGATCTATACTACCGTGTTTGGTATAAATGATATTTAATGCTTAGTGGGTCTTTGGTCTTAATCTTTACCATGGAGTGGGTAGAAAAAAGAACCAAAATTTGCAAGTAGAGGCAAAAACATCACACGAAAATGTGTCTTTATTTTTGTCTTTTGTTTTCTTTTACAAATACATCAACAAACATCTCAACACAAAATATTTTTCTCTTTACTTCAAAACACTTTTTAAACCCTCTAAAATGGGGGACTGCTAACTGAACGGTCAACAGTACCCACAACCATAATGAATCAAACCAAAAACCGACCTTTGAAAGATAGGAAAAAGTACCATTGCGCTACAAAAGTTGTAGACCTTTTCGCTTTATCTTCTTGCCAGTACGGCAGTACATATAAATGGTGTATGTATGTATGTTTCACCCACTTTGTTGTTTTCTTTATATGGTTTTTGGCATATTAACAAATAAGGCAGGCAGCCTATAGTATTAGTCAAAGGACAATACTGCTTTTTACTGTAATCTAGCTAATCATTTATGTTAATGTAACCTTCCAAAGATTCACTGTCCTCAATCAGGCTTCATTAATTAACAGCGTGACCGATTGGATCAACACAAAAGCTGTCCAAATCACGAGGATTACGTTTTTCGTCTTCACTTTTTCCTTTCCTCGATTCAAAGATCCTGTAATTTAACTCTTTTGCTCAGCTGCCAATATTGAAAATATTATTCAAAGAGAAAGTACAAAAGATATAAACGTGTGAATATGACATCTAAATTGGAATTTAAAAAAAAAAAAAGACAAAGTTTCAAACCACTAGATTGATCCTTTTGTGATAGATAATTAATATGTTATAGGCGTGGTGGTTGGAGCATTATGTCAGTAGTTATGATGTTATTTTGGTTGGAAGAGCCTAATAAAGCAACAAGTTTTCTCAGAATAATCTTCTTCAGTTGTTCCAACTTTATTTTCATGAAAAGAAAAAGGGATACATACATCTTAAATACATAAAAGGAGCATGTAAAAGGACACCCCATGAACTAAGATTTAGAATTTGAAAGGTCCAAACAAATCCAAAAAGAAGAAGACATGATATCTGTCCAAAGCATTATTCTTCGTTCTTTTTGTCTGAGTCTGTTCAAAGCATTCAACCAATCAAAAAGTAATCTCAGAAACATATAATATTTTCAGCCCTTATATAATATATATCCTGCAAGCAAACGGATCGAGTATATTACTTACACTATCAAACACTCTTAAAATATTTATAGGTCACCCCATTGCGTCATGATTTTTTTCTTGTAAGAGTTTATGCAATCTCATAGATTACGTGCATAATGAAAAGAGATGAAGTTTGGAAGTGAAGAAATCCAGCTCCTGCAAACAAAGATAGCAGAAATTTAAAACATTAATCAAAGGTGAGAAAAATACAATTTTCTTTCTCCAACTGTGCATGACAATTTTTTTTTAACCATTCTTATCAGTAAATCATTTTTTAACCAATTATTTATAAATCCCATCTAGAACTATAATATCTCCCTAAGCGACAGCTGCAACACCCAAAACTACTTTAGCAACGCCAATCCCCCCACCACCACCAGAAAAAAAAAAATTAAAAGAAGGAAAACCTATCCACTTCTCGGTGTCTGTTACATCCAGAGAAAAACCAAAAAAAATAAACGATGACCATTTACAGCAAGAAAAGATTCAATCATGAACGTGGAGCTTTTGTTTATAAATAAATAAAATAAAAAAACCTCATTTTCAAGTTTCTCAAAAACAGAGTTTTGGGCTTTTTTAAAGGGTAAAAAAATAAGTGCTTTTAAAGTTTTTTTTTTTTTTTACCAAAAGTATTTTTTCTTGGCACAACTTTTAAGCTCCTTTATCGGAATCCTAGACATGCTCGAAGTATTCTTTTAAATTAGGCTTGGAAAAGCATAAAAAATGCAGTGTAACTTCTAGTGCCTAGCACACATCCAGAATTCAGGAAATGGTGGCTAGCAGTAAACCGTATAAGGGAATTTATCATGAAAATTCCTGCTCGACTACAATCTTCAACCGCAATTCCAAACATCTCAATGTTTCACAGCATTTACAAAAAAGAGGACAGTAAAGCAAATCAAAGCAAGGAAACTGCAATTGTAGGCTAGGTTCGCTGAAGCGCTCATATATGTTGGTAAATCAGAGGATGGTACTCACTAAATCTCATCATATGTGTTCTATATTAACTTGTATCAGGAACCCAAAACCAGACCCTCCCGAGCAATATTGGTTACACGAAGGACAGCTTGTGCACTTAAAGGAGAGAGTTTTGACTGACAAAAGTTCTCCCAAGAGCCCGTATCTGGATGGTCTGGCACAGTTGCTGGTGTGAGGTCATGAAATTTCTCGTATACAGTTTGCAGCTCCAGAAGAAGGGTTCGAGCAGCCTCCCGGGACTCTGGAAGTTGGTCGCTGAGCTGGGGTGCAGCTGTTTGGATCAATTTGTCAATACCATATGCTTTTATGCCCTCAACACCCTGTTGACATAAGCAAGACAAGCATATTAGGAAAGTATAAATACACATATAGTTGGCATCAAGTGACAATACGATACACCACCACTACTGGTGATTTATTCTGCAATATAATTCTTTAAAAGTTCAAAAGAAATGCATAATCAGAAACAAGAACACCACCTCAAACCTAATGCAAGTAAAACCTTTCCTGTCCAAGAAAACCCAGGAGAATGCACCATGCAGTCAAAGTGCTAATACCTAGAGCTGGATGCATTGTAGCCAATAGTATTTTCCACAATTTTTTTTCTTCCCTTTTCTAAATTGTTTCATATTAGGCCTCGTCAGATTTACAAAATAAACAGAAGACAGCCACATAACAGTCCTTATATATGCTGGAAAAAAGATAATCAGTAGATTCAGAGATCTCTTACCAAAAAGAATGATCAAAACAACATCAAGGGAATAAAAAGTATACTGAGAATTTAATGACACCATTAGTCACAAAGAAAGAGACAGATGCCTTAGAAATACAGCGTATAATAATTTCTCCAAAAGTAAATTTCTAAAACCAACCAACTAAAATGAATAGAGGTGATAGATGGTTGTGATACACAATTTTCCAGTTTCCTTAGCTCGGGCAAAACTTTGATTCAAAGAAATGGGGAGATAAAATCACCTTTCCGAAGCATGTCACATTATCTTTCTTTTCTCAGATTCTCAAGATCTAGAGAAATATTACAAAAGATATGAAACAAAGTAAATGAAAATATAAACAAGAAACCTAAATTGGAATGATTTTCATAGCTAAGGAAACATAAAATGGGAAACTACTATTAGAAAATAGAGCAGAAATATTCCTAAAAACACAGATAAGCAAATAAGCATGCCTATTATCTCTTTCTTACCAATTGTGGAACACTTCGACAAAAGAACATTGATGCCTTCGCTCGAATTCGAGGATTCTTGTTCTTAAGATATGGTTGCAATTTTGGTAATAACAGAACAGGGGAAACCGAATTAGTCATTGCTACTAAAGCTCTTCCAGCTGCCTCACACACAAATCTTTTGTCTTGTGAAGACTTGAGAAGAAGCTGTACTAGCTGCACCCATCACATTTGATCACATTGGAAAAAACAAGTAAGAAATAAATTTGCATGTAAATGCTAGGAGCATTTCCTACAAAGCAACCAGTCATGGCAATAGCATATAAGAAACATAAGTTACCAGTGGGTCCAATGAATCAATTATATGATCATTATATGCACTGAAAATGTCTGCAGATGTCATAATTGCAGTTTTGCAAACAGCACTTCTAGGATTCTTCAGGGACTTCACCACCAGCGAAATCACATCTCCCCTATTCATGATGGACATAAATAAAATTGTCAAACAGACAGTATCTTGAAAAGCATTAATTAACCATATCTCTATTGGACAAGCTATATGTCTTTCAATCAGATCATCCAATAAGAATTTTGGACTTACAGCATATCAAGCATTGCTTCCTTGTGAAATATTGATAGTCGGCGTACGTTATTGAGTGCTTCACACACCAGAATCCAATTTTTAGATTCAAGTCCAGCTAAGAGCGTCTGAAATATTTTTTTTAAAAAAAAAGCATTATATGCACATCATATAAAGAGTTGACCTCCAAATATTAGAATGTCCATGCATGATGATCATCCAAGAGGAAAAGTTTAAACAAAACACCATATGAGGAAAATATAAGCAATGTCACCACCCTAAGTAGCGGAACAAGAAAAAAAATAATACCTTAAGACTTGTATCAACATCTTCTAAATCATTCAAGTTCTCAGATTCAATGTATTCCACTTCTGAATTTCCAGTCTCTACTTCAGATTTAGCAGTCTCATTACCATTAATTTGAGGTGAAACCAAGGAGGCAGAGTCTTTCTTTTGGCATTCTTCAAGATTTTCATTAGCATTCCCAACGTAAGGCTTAGTAATATTCCCTTTACTGGAACTCTCATTCTTCTTCTCAGATCCGGGTATTGTATTGAGATCTCGAAGAGCTGTCTCTGACATCGCTTTCTGGCTAGAAGTCTGGGAAAAAGAAAAAAAAAAAAATCCTTTCATCATAAGCAATCCTAAAACAATGACAAGACAGCATAATTTGTTAATATGCTCATTATGATCATATTGGAATGAAGCATGAGAAACATACTAATACAATTAAAAAAATATTTCAACTGATATGAGAAGATTCATGCATTCGCTCTCATTTCATATCCTAAAAGATAAACCCATTTACTGAGAAGTAAGTTTTCCAAGCATTGTCCCATCATAATTTCCAACAATCACACAGTATAAACAAAATTTAGGGGCTTTGATAATTGCTGAAGCATTTTTCATGTCAACTTTACATGTAAAGATAATAGCAGTGCCTTTCTAAGGGTCTAAAATATTCCTGGACATAAACATATTGCCCACAGATTATTTAGCCATGTCTTGGATCCATTTTACAACTCAACTTAATCACAATATGAACATAGATCCTTTCCTGCCTGCATCGATGCCAATAATTACTTTAGCTACGGATGTCAAACAATATAAACAACTTGAAGTCTTAGAAGGATCTCAACAAGCAGCACATGCATTTTTCAGTAAGAATTTGCAAACATTATGCATCTAATAACCTCATAGTGCTAGTTGCTATCTAGCTATTTCGTATCCTTGACATTTGGCTCCACTTATTACTTTACACTTCTCTTTGAGCAAACTTCAGAATTTCCTAATTCCTAGGTCTTCTTGACTCCACTTCCTTTAAAGATTTAGAATTAGATCATCCATTTTTTTCATACAACTTCAAACGAATCAAACCTAATATCTTTAGCACTACAGCATTCATTTCAAACTCCACCACCATATCTTAAAGCACATGCTAAAAGCCATCCCCTCTAGCATTACTATAGAATAACAAATTGAAATCACCGGGGGAATAAACTGAGAGCTCCTCCCTTATCAAATTTATCTTTCATTGATTCAAAACACTCTTAGAGAAACATATTCCCTTTACTTACGTAAGTGTCAACAATAACATATCGAAAACCTCAGAATCGCATTTCAAGTCTATGAGCATAATGCTCAACTAAATGAATATATGAGTAACCAAAGTAACCGAACGAGTTCACAAGCATTCGCTAATCCCTAAATATACATATCAGAACTAAATCAGCCAACCTAAAAACTGCAATGCAACTTTCTCTTCCTTGCAACACTCACTACCAAACAAATCCCCAATCCCCGGCAAAAAACAGTTCAAATTAAAAGAAGCAGATACAGATAATCACAAATTTCACACAGCAATCACATTTAGTAGACACAAACACAAACAGGGTGAATTAAACCGAAGCTATAGAAGATCTAGCGCTCCAATAAGCCAATTGCAAACAACAAAAAAGTATACAACAAAGATCTCACCCCGCACTACATCAGGATCGTGAATTTTCTCAATAACACTACACATTTCAATCCAGTTCCAACATTTTTCCAACTTGATTGGACGTTCAAAACAAAATATACCGTAATACATAAGTGTGTGTGTAGAAAAAGAGTACCAGAGAGCGGAGAAGAATGATCGGCCAAACAGCGAAGAAAATGCGTTGCTTCTCAGTCTATTTCTCAGTCTCACTCTGTGAAATTGGCGCACTTATAAGAGAGGGAGAGAGAGAAAGAGGGGGGTTGGATTTTTAACCGGCGGGTCAACACGAGACGACGCCGCTTATGGTAAAAGAACCCGACCTGGGCCGGCAGGCTCGGGATATTTGCTGCATGTGATTGGATGGGGGTGGGGTTGGCCTGGCGAAATGCCCGCGTTTTGCTTGTGAATTATCGGAACTGCCACTGCTTGATCATCGTCGTTTCAATCTGGTTTTTGTGATTGTGTTTCCTTTTTAGCCTTTTAGGTGTTAATGTATTTGATTTTAGAAAAAGATTTTTCAGATTTTGAACTGACGCTCCAACACGAGACAATGAAATGAAGGTTTTGAAATGATGCCTTATCATTTGACAAGGATTACTGGATTAATTAAGTTGGGCAAGGAAAGGGTTATATTATGATTACCTCACCCATCAAATCGATCATAGCCGTCGGATTATTATGTAATTGTGTGTTAACGGTTGATTAATCCAAAGACTGGGTCTAAGATACAGGTTGGCGATGTGACGTTTGTTTGTGATTAGAGCTTTCTTTTCTTTGTTTTTTTCTTTCTTTTCTAGCTATTAATAAAAAAAAAAAAAAAAGGTCTGCTCTAAAGGCAACCACATGGGGGGTTGCCAATGGTACTACTATAGGGGGGACCTATTGTTGTTGGTTTGAGAGGCACGTGATTTACGTCCAACATGAAATTTTCTAGCAACAAGTACCATTGCTTTGGGCCTAGAAATTCAAAAAAAAAAAAAAAAAAAGTGCCATTGCTTTGGGTATGTCATGGATTGGAGCATCAAAAGCAATTTTTTTTTTTTTTTTTTTTTTTAAAGAACAGCAATTTAAAACTTAATAGTAATTCATTCAAAATTTAATAATAATTTTATTATAACATTAAAAAGTGTATAATTGATAAATTGATAATAAACTTATATTTTAAGTAATAATATATGCAAAAATTTTATCTTCTTTTTATCCTTCTAAATCCTTTCTCAATGCAATTTGGCTTTTGGTATGGAAGATGATTATGTTTTTACAAATTTGTCCCTACTTTACTTAATTCTTAAAAATTAATAAATTCCATGCCATTGGCTACGTTACATAGACTTAAAAAATAAATTATTATTTTATAAATCTAAATCAATTCATTTGAAACAAGCATACAAACCAGAATTGGGTTTACCTGTATCAAAAAATGGTATTTTGAAATGCAGTTAATAAAAATACAATTCTTAAGAATGAATTAAATATTTGATAAAATTGAAGTACAACCTTTTAAATTGCGGTTTAACCTCTAAAGTTTAAACACTATGCTTATAAAATTGAACTTCACAAACTGATTGGGGACCCATTATAAACTAATTTGACTAAAGAAGTTACCTAAGAGCATCTCAATATTAGATGGATTAAAAGCATTTTGTGTTCCATCTATTCCATTTGACATATTCTATACTAATTCAAACGAGACAAACATATAAAACACACAGCTTGTTTTTTCTTTATATGCACCGTCAATCTAGTCACTAGGATACAGCCGCAACTACTGCTGTCCATATGCGCATGTTAATTACCATTTGTATGTTGATTAAAAAAGGCAATAACAACTCGGACAGTCAGACAGAAATATATTATTCATTCATTGAAAGTTTTTCAATTATATTTATGACTTGCTCAATATCCCACGTCATTTAAAATTTGTTATATTATTTAAAAAATTTAAATGGTATGGCAACTAGTGTGACATGCTTAATCTACTTTTAATTTTTTGTTTGTTTTTTTTTAATTAAGACTGATCTAAAGCTAAACTCAGCATGTCATGTCAACTAAATATGTTAGAAAAATGCTGAGATAATAAAAAATAATATTTCTCAACATTTAATACGAATCATAAAATGATTTATTTTCATTTTACTTGAAATGAAAAAAATTTATTTTGTTTAATTGTGTGGGACAGAATAAATAAATAATAAGTGATTGGATCGGAAAAGACGAAATAGGTATGCCTATGTGCCTATCTATGCCTTTAATTTGAGTAAAAATATAAAGGAAAAACTTGCAAACAATATACGGGAAAACTACATTTATATTCCTTAACTTATACTTAAATTGTAATGTTTTCTAAAACTTTAAATTATCTTAACCTCCTCTTTCACTTAGCCCCCTTAATTATGATGTTCTATTAAATTCAATAAATTTTTTAAAATGCCAATAATACCCTAATCTCACATAAAAAATAAAAAATAAATAAAGACAACGTGGGAGGAGATCCATGGCTAGGGATGCTTTTTTAAAAAAATAAAAAATCTAAAGGCTCTATTGTACTTTTCACATAGAAGATAGGGAAAGAAAGGACATTTTATCAATATTTTTTTGTCGAATTTAACATAAAATTTTAACTAAGGGGGGTCAAATGAAAGGCCCAGATAATTTAGGAGGTCAATTATAATTTTAAAAGTTTGAGAAACATTAGAATTTTGATGTAAATTTAAGATGATAGGTGTAGTTTTACGTTATTTAGGATGTGTTTAGAATTGCGATTTTATAGATAATAAGAGTGATTTTAAACCAAATTACAAAAATTGAATTGTTTGAAAACTTTATTTTCAAATCGCAGGTAAGTGAGTACTTTTTTTAAAAACGTTGAATTTTAAAAGTTAAACTGCGATTTTAAAGGTCAAACTGCGATTTTACTAAATGCATAATTGCGTTTTTAAAAATTATTTTTTTAAATCACACTTTTTGAAATCGCAATTTTAAATAACCCTTAAATAGAGAGGAATAGGAATGATGTTTTGGATGCAAAACGGATAGAATGCAGTCTAAATGCTAGTAATTTAAATAAGAAGTATAAACTGTCACATTGACAAGAGAGTAGTAATTTAAAGAGTGTATATGTACCTTTTTTCAAAATTTTAAATAACGAATCTGTGAAATTTAATAATGAAATGAAAATAGTCATATTCCGTTCCACTTCAAAAAAAAAAAAAAAATTCATATTCCGTTATCATAGATTCAGAATCCTGTCCATTTCACTCATTCACGGATCCACGGAGAACACATGAAGAGACTGATCACGTTCAGTTAGAGAGGCCTGCTTACAGCCAATTTTCATGCAAATAGGCCCAATTAATGGGGCCTGCTTATAAGCCATCATTATGACTTTTCCTATATTGGGCACCAAGTCGGTGATGATGGCTCTGCACAATCATAAGAAATCCAACTCCGACATTTTACAGCATGGGCAATTATGGTGATATCCTGTTTTTTTGGTGAACTGAACCAAATGGTTAAAGTCGGGTCGAACAGATACAAACACACTCTTTGTTCGCCTGACACCTGTCTTGGTACGTCCCACACAGTTTGACCACCGCAAGTCTAACACATCCAGGTGTAATTTCGACTATACCCAATTACCCATTTAGTAAAAAATATATATTATTTCTTCCATTTATTTTCTATCAATTTCAATTCGGTTTTTTGTTTTTTTTTTTTTCAAATTAATCATTAAATTTTGTATCAATTTCAATTTGGAGATAAAAAAGAGATATGAGTGTTATATATAACGTTACCTTTTTTTCTTTTTCTTTTTTTTCCTTTTTGAAGGCAACATGTGTTATAAAAAGATTGGTGTTGATGTAACATTTTGATAGTTTATGTAAAAAAATTGGACAGAAGTTGAGTGCAAATACATATTTGTTCTTTTTGCTTATCACACGGACTGTTAGCCAATTTTTATACTCGAGGGAAAACATTAAAAAAAAAAGTTTTTGGGGTAATATTTTGTTTGAGTTATAGTATTTTAGGAAATTTAATTCAATTTTAGTGAGTAAATTTGATCATTGTTGTCACCAAATAAATGAATAAAAATAAGGATAAAGTTTTTTTCAAAACTAAGTTTTATAAATTTTCTTCAATTTAATATATAAAAATGACATATGTCATTTTTTTTTTAATAATATGTGAGATGCATATGTTGTTTTAATATTTTTTTTTCTTTTAATTTTGTCCATATTATTAAAAAAATATGTGCATCTCACATGTTAAAGGGACATATGTCATTTTTATAGATTAGATTAGAAAAAGTTCCTCTAATACATTTTGTAGAAAAATTATGTCCTAAAAATAATTATTTTATTCTAACTTATTGTATTGATAATAATACTTAATATTGAATATCTAACTATGGATTTAGAAGCATTACAATGTTGAGTTATGTCAACAGTTATAACATGATGGAAAATGGGTACAATCTAGAAAATATAGACAATTGATAATTATTATCATAAAGAAAAAATATGTAATAATTATTCACAGTTGATTAAAAAAAGATGTAATAAATGTTCCACAAATAGACAATATGTGTAAAAACCAAATGCCAATTTAGAAAAAAAAAAAAAGAGAAAATTTTCTTTTAAACTAATTTATTAAAGAGTAATGCCAAAAAGTTAAAAATTATATTTTTATTTCACAATGTTGATGCAAAGTACCAACTTATCCTTAAATTTGTTAAAAAAATAAATTCAAAAAAATAATGTGTGTTTATCACAAATATTTTTAATAGAGCAAGTGATTCTCATAAATGTTTTGAATGGACCTTAGTTTAATAGATAAGCAATTTTCTTATAACATTTTTAATTTTTATAAAAATAAATTAAAAATTGTTAGATTTAAATAGTGAGATGTCTATGCACATAGTTTTGAAAGCATAGGCGAGAAAGAGAGAGTACACTTGAGGCTCAACAAGACTGTACTTGGAGACATAAGTAAAGAAGATATCGAAGAGAGGGAAGTTAAATGAACCCAGAAAGCCGAAGCCTGTACCAAACAGGTCCCCATTTGGCCAGCTGTCGCTCCCGGAGAGCGAGTACACATACAAACCCCAAGCGCGTAGCCCACGCTTTTTCTTTTTCTCCTATATCCAGTTTATTAATTCATTGAAAAGAAGTCAGGTTTTCCTTCAATACGAGTCCTCTCGCGGCCCCAGTCCTCTATTTCCTTCTTTCCCTCGAAACCCAAACCGAAAACCAAAACCCCTCTTTTTTTCTCTCTCTCTCTGTGGATTAAATCTCAGCCGTCCGATCCGTACATTTTTATTTCTGGTATCTGAATCTCCACTCCAGCGAGCAATGGTACGGGCGTCACATAGGGACTCACCGACGTGGAAAAACTCGGAGCGGAGACACGGATAATGGAACTCACCGATTCAAGCGAAGAACCCAGAGACAACCCGAAGCCCGTGGGGCTCGGAATCGATCTCAATGAGATCCCCTCGCCGCCGCTCGCGGAAACCCTGCCGGATTCGATGGACGTGGTCCGGACCTACCATGTGAACCCGCCGTGCCCGCCGGGGGGCCCAGCAGGGGTCCCGGGAGAGGACGATGCTCGGGGCTCGGGGACGTGTGGCGCGTGCGGGCGGCCCGAGGTCGGGGTCGGGGTCGGCCTCGTGGTGGTCTGTGACGGTTGCGAGCGAGGCTTCCACCTGGGCTGCGCCGGAGTGCGCCATGCACTTCTGAGCCTGGACGAGTGGGTCTGTGCGGACTGCGAGTGCAGTGGGGTGAAGAGCAAGCGCTGGCCCCTCGGTGTCAAGTCCAAGCGGATTCTCGATATGAATGCCTCGCCGCCTAGCGACGTCGACGGTGATTGCGATGGCGAGGGCAGCTCGGAGGTGCTGGATTTGAGGTACAACATTGACGAAAATAAACTCTAATCCTTAGTAAGAACACGAGTATGGTTGCTAGCAGTTGAAGGTTTAAACTTTATTCGTGCTTAAAGTTTAGAAATGGGAATGTTTTATAATTGAAGCTTTTGCTGGGAAATAGTAAAAATTTAGCTTTAAGCTTTGTTTGATTGTGTTTAGAGGGTAATAGTTAGTTGTTGTTTTATCACCTAGTAACTAATGCTTCGTATTAGCATGTTGGTAATTTTGCGAGAGCGAGGTTGCCACTGAGGATTCCTAGTCAGACGGGAAGAGAGGTGAAAGTTTGTAGCTTATGGTTGCTAATAGTTGAAAGTTGAAATTTACTTATCAAAAAAAAATAGTTGAAAGTTGAAATTTTTTTGATAAGTAGTTGAAAGTTGAAATTTAAAATTTTAATTTTGGCTAAATGAGATTTAACTGGTGTAATTTTTCTTGCAACAGTAAAAATTGAGTTTCAAGCTTTGATTCATTTTGTCTTGGGGGTAAATGTTAGTTGTTGTTGTTATAGCAATGTGTGTAGGGATTTTAAGTGTGTGTGTGTGTGTGAGAGAGAGAGAGAGAGAGAGAGAGAGAGAGGGAGTTTATTCGGGTCACAGAGCTGTAGCGATGTCTGCGATGTTGTTGTCTTAGCAGTTGATGTCCCAAAAAGTCGCATGGCTATGGCTATTGTATGTCTACAGCAATCCAGGATACGTGACCAGTTGGTAGGCAGGTGTCCTTTAACTTGCATGCATTGCTATACCATATACAGTTAAATCATTGGAACTGGCTGTCCTGACATAGCAACCCGCTGCAAGCTGCCTCTATTTTGTTTGAGTTAGATAAGTAAGTACCACAAATGTTGTCTTACAGTCTTAGGGCTAAGACTGAGGTTTGCTGTATTAGTGCGCTACAGCTTGTGCTGGAACCACATGCTATTATGCTTGGAATCTAAGTTGTGGTAATGCCATCTTTTAAATTAGTGCTTGGGCTACATGTGTTGGTCTGTGGTCTTGCCATGGCATTGTTCCGTTATGGTCCTTGTCTTCTGGCCATTATGAACTCACCATTTTTTGTTTTTTTGGGTTTCTATACAAAGACTTGGTGGTAGTTGAATACGTATTATGTCACCAACCACCCCTGAAACTGAAAATTCATTTGTGAGAATTTTCCACAAAGCCTACTCATTATGAATTCAAGTTTTGATGCTTAGGTTTATCTTCCAATTTTTGCTTTTTATTTTTCCTTAAGAGTTTTCTTGCAATTTTCCATTAAATTCCAGCCAAGACCAGATCTAAATTTGCACTGATTCTTTTCCTAAAATCCGAATACTTTTTTTTTTTTTTGATAAGAGAAATTTTATTAAAAGCGCGAAAGCGTAGCCTGGTACACAAGAAGTATACAAAAAGACCACGTATCCATCAAATAATTCCCAAGTAACCTAAGATAGTCCAAGTATTAATCCCGGGTTACTGTTCACCGCCCATGAACAGACACTCAAACCCTATGTTCTCTTCTTTGTTTAATCTCCAAATGATACCCTTCCCGTACACCCTTAGAAATCCCATATTCCCTGACATTTTCCAGCTTTTTCCCACCATAAAATCGTAGCCCTAGCTAACCCAAAACCCTACGAACCCCTGCTGCCAAATAAAATCCTACAATCAGAGTTCTTGTCTTCCAACAACTTAAACCCTGGAAGATCCTGACTCTCTGGCTCAAATTGATATTTCGAGCCAGTAAAGGTTTTCCTACATATATTTCTTTGTCAGTTATTATCTGCCAAGCTGCACCGTGAAAACAAATCGATAACCAAGCTTGGGGAAATTCATCTGATCACAGACTTGTTTTCCTTGTTGCTTGTAGGTCATTCTTGTGATTGCGAAAGCATTTGATAGCTGGTAGGATTTAGCTGCTACTCTTTTTTTTTTTCCTAAGTGAGTTTATCTTATTTAATAACTTAATGAATTTCCTTTCACATATTTTGTGCCTTCCTATTTGTTAAATTTTGAGTAAATATCTTGCAATGCAACTTGTCATAAGTAGTTACTGGTTACATTTATTTTGTTTTAGAAAACACACTCCGGGTGATAATTCTTTTGGTGGCAATCCATTTGGTGCTCCAGTGACATTCTCTGACGTTTTGTACGCGGGAAATGGCTTTGGCTATCAAAAAGCTTCTGGGATTTTGACACACACTGTCAAATTGGGTTTGGAAGATATATTGCATCATTCGCAGACTATAACTAGAAGATTTGAAGAAGTAGATTTGAGTTTACCACTAGGAAGGTGTAAAATTAGTAATAATACAGCCATTAGATTACCATCTCGGAATCCAAGCGAGATTTTTTTGCAGGCTCTTAGAGATTTCGTCTCTGAAAGGCATGGTGTACTGGAGGAAGGTTGGCGTGTGGAATTTAGACGATCAATGGGTAATTGTGAACTGTATGCAGTTTACTGTGCTCCAGATGGGAAGATATTTGATTCCGTGTATGAAGTTGCTTGTTATCTTGGGTTGATGTCTAACTTCAATTCTATGGAATCCGAAGCAAGAAGTGAGGGGTCTCAGTTAATGTCAGGAAAGTCTTGTCTATCTAGGAAAAGGAAGTCAGCAAAATTTTTAACTGCTAATGGTTTTCCTGAGAATAAGGAAATTTTGATCAGTGATAATCGTAAAGAGCTCTTGTACAATGGCCCAACTGTGGAAGGCTGGGCAAGTACAGTTGGTAATAATGTAAAGGTTACAGAAGCTGAGAGAGAGGAGAATTCTCGCTTCGGGTCTCAGCAATCTAATGTAAGTTTACATGTTACTGAACTTGTTTTTCTTTTCGATGCTTAGGCAGTGGTGCATAAGCTATTCATTATCAATTTAACTGACTCTTGTAAGTGATGTAATTACTTTTAGCTAGCTCTTATTGCCTCATTCTTGTGTATGGTTTGCGTTTTCAGAATGGCCTTCCTTTGCAGCTTGAAGATTTTTTTGTTCTTTCTCTGGGAGAAGTTGATGCCAGGCCTTCATATCATGATGTTAGCCAGATCTGGCCTGTAGGTTATAGATCCTGTTGGCATGATAAAACTACCGGTTCTCTTTTTATGTGTGAAGTATTGGATGGTGGTGATTCTGGACCTATCTTTAGGGTCAGAAGGTGTTCATGCTCTGCGGTTCCCATTCCAAATGGGGTAACTGTCCTCTTCAGGCCAAACCTTGGACATTTTGGCGGACAGACTAATGAAAAAAGTGATGATGTTACTTCTCATGATATGTATTGTGATAATGATGGCAGTATTCAGATGATTCTCTCAGACCCTTGCCCACCTGTGGAAAATGATCTTTTATCTTGTCTTAGGGGTTGCTCGAATGGAGCTTGTGATGTTCAGATGTTAAACAGATTGCAGGTTGAAGCTAGTTCAATCAATGACAAATCTCAATCTCTTGTATCTGGTGATTTGAGATTGAGAGATGAAATTGGCGAGATTTCAGCGGAAGATCACTCGTCATCTTCTGCATGGAGAATGGTGTCTAAAAAATTCATTACTGCTTGCTCTGAAATCTGTAAACAGAAAGGGAGTTTAAAGTTTTTCTGCAGGCATGTTGAAAATGAAAGACACATACCTAATTGTCATCTAACAACTGACACAAGCAAAGTGAGTTTGGCTTCGTTAGATAAATTTTGCAGTTCACCAGGTTCTGTTGGCATCACATCTGTATTTCAAGCTGACAATGAGCTTGAATCTTCATTTGAGGTACTCGAGAAATGGTTGGAGCAGGACAGATTTGGATTAGATTTGGAATTTGTGCAGGAAATCATAGAGCAACTTCCTGGGGTACAAGCCTGTTCGCGCTATAAATTTCTGGTTACTAGAGGTGATTATTCTACATCACTAACAGTTGGAAATGGGCTTCTAATGGTTAAATTAAATGCTGGAGTAGATTGTATTGAAGAAGCAGCATTGCATGGTTTATTGAGGAGATCCAAAAAAGCCAAGTTGATTAAAAACCATGTCATCTATGAACCTCCTCCTCCTGGTAAGCCTTTGTGCTTGAGGGTTCCTCCTGAACATGTTGGTGATGTTTATCAGGTATGTCCCTGCAACTTGCATGTGTAACAGTTGATTTAAATGTCATAATTTTGCTTTGCTACACATGATTCACTAGCTACTACGTGAGGCCTAATTGGTTTTCTGTTATCTTTCTAGGCATGGGAATTACTATGGAGGTTTCATGATATTTTGAGTTTGAAGGAGCCGTTGTCACTGGAGGAACTTGAAGAAGAACTCATCAACCCGTGGTCAGATGGTGCTAGTCTTTTAGAAAAATTTGGAAAGGAGACCCAGGGGAGTCAAGGTGTACATTCGCATAGAATTGGCTATACAGGTGGATCAATCTTATCCCGAAGCTGTGAAGCTGGTCCAGCTGCAGATAGGGAAAATCCACATGCATTTATACAAATGGAAACAGGAGCAACGAAGGAGGCAGCTCAAGCTAAACTTGCATCTTTAACTTACAGTAGATGCTGTGGTGTAGCTTTGACAAAGGCTCATAAGTCGCTGCTAAGAGGGCTGGTAGGTGAGCTGCAATCCAAGGTTGCTGCACTTGTAGATCCGAATTTTGATTCTGGAGAGTCAAAATCAAAACGGGGAAGGAAAAAAGATATGGATAGTGGTATTCCTGCAAAAAGGACTAAGATCAATATGCTCCCTATTAATGAACTAACTTGGCCAGAATTAGCTCGAAGATACATCTTGGCTGTCTTAGCCATGGATGGTAATCTTGATTCTGCTGAGATTACTGCTCGTGAAAGTGGTAAAGTCTTTCGTTGCTTGCAAGGTGATGGTGGGGTGCTATGTGGCTCACTTACTGGTGTGGCCGGGATGGAAGCTGATGCTCTTGTAAGTCTCTTAGTCTTTTATGGGTCTATTATTTTACTCACCTTTTCTAATTCAAAGATATGGAAGTACTTCAACATCATAGAAAGAGCACTTTCTAGAATTGTAATTTGCATGTCTCCAATGTAACATAGTAACACTAACGTTGATTGGTACACATCCTTGGAGTAAAAATTGCTTGGAGAAGTCAAATCCTTACTCGGAAGAGTATCAGGAGGGGTTGGGGGAGCTTTCTAGTCATACCAATTTTGAGGTGAGAGATGGCTCTAAAATTAGATTCTAACATGACAAGTGGTATGAGGATCAGGTCCTAAAGGATATTTTCTTGGATTTGTATAGTATTGCTTGTGTGAAGGATGCTTCCGTGGCAGATTACTTGGAGTTATCTAGTGATTCCTATCATTGGAATGTAAGCTTTATCAGAAATGCTCACGATTAGGGGGTGGATGTCTTTGCTTTATTTTTCAACTTCTCGTACTCTTTTATATTGAGGCAGGAAGGTGAAAGACAAGCTTCACTAGGATCCCTTCAAGAGAGGAAAGTTTGACGTTAGATCTTTCTATAACGTCCTTGTACCTCATGATAGCACTCCGTTCTCTTGGAAGAGTATTTGGCGGAATAAGACCCCTTGAGAGCGGTGTGTTTTTGCTTGAATAACCACCTTAGGGAAGATCTTCACCTTGGATAACCTCAGCAAATGACATGTTATTGTGGTTGACTGGTGTTGTATTTGTAAAAGGAGTGGGAGTTTGTGGATCATTTTCTTTTCCATTGTGAGATCATTAGTGCCTTGTGAAGTGCTACTTTTAGTCGTGTTAGGTTAGCTTGGGTCATGGCTAAGAGAGTAATAGAACTTTTTGCTTGTTGGAGAAGGTTGGCAGGCAGTCCTCAGAATGCAGTTGTGTGGAAAATGGTTTTGTCTCGCTTTTTGTGGTGTCTTTAGATAGAAAGAAATGAAAAAAGTTTTGAAGACTGTGAGAAGACGGTAGTAGAACTTAAATTTTTCTTTTTTAAAAATCTTTACCAATGAACAGCTGCTTTAGAACTTAAGTTTTAATGATTTTCTTAACTTGTTCTCTCTTTTTAGCTAAGTTTTTCTCCTATATACTCTATGTATACTTGAGTTGCGGCTTTTATGCTTTTAATGATATTTTATTTACTTATCGGAAAAAAAAGATGGAGAAGAATATGCCCTTAATTGGGATCAGCATGGTTTTAAATAATTGGTGTTTCTTCCTTATGTGGGGATTAGATTTGTTCTTGTCATACTGAACTTCCGAAGGTGCTGCTATGGCCATTAAAGTAATGAAAGAGATTATTAGAGAGCATGTGTAACTTTTCATGGACTTTTTACGGTATAATTGATAGGGAACTTGCCTGTCATAGCGGAAATTGTTGTTCGTAACTCTTCTAATATGATCTGCGGTGTGACACTACATGCCAGTTTCAGAGTTGTGGTCATCTTTAAAATTCTTTGCATATCTAGCTAAATGCATCCCATGTTACTTGAGTGACTTGTAGATTTTTTAATCTACCACTTCTTTCTTTTTTTGAATCCCTAAAATTTTGTGGATGTTTCTTGGTTTTATGATCACTTTTTTATCTTTGTGCAAGTGTTTTCTATCCTGCATTTTGTGAGATATGTTCCTATGATTCTTGTTCTTGCTATTTCTTCCAGCAAGTGCATTAAAAAAATATGATTTCTTAAGTGCCTTTAAGTTCCTTGACCATCCTGGTATACTGTAGTGGCTTCCTTGCTATGTGCTTTTTTCCCCTGTAATTTTAGTGGATTAGATATTTCAATACTTCCTTATATGTGTGTTGAACATTCTTATGCAAGAGTATCTTGGTTCAGATTTCTGATTTATAGTTGCATTTTTTTTCAGTGTCTGTAGTTGTTGCTATAAGTCATCGTGCAGTTGAAAAGAGAAAAAAAAAGGATCAGGATTCATACTAATGCTTTTCTTCTTTGACCTTCAGTTGCTTGCGGAGGCTACAAAGAAACTTTTTGGTTCTTTCAACAGAGAAAATGATGTTCTTACCATAGAAGATGAAGGGTCTGATGCAACTGCAACTGGTGCTTCCCAAAAGAATTTTGTGAATGATGGAAATATCCCAGAGTGGGCAAAGATGCTGGAACCTGTTAGAAAACTACCCACAAATGTGGGAACAAGAATTAGGAAATGCGTTTATGAGGCTTTGGATAAAGGGCCACCGGAGTGGGCAAAGAAAATATTGGAGCATTCGATCAGTAAGGAAGTCTATAAGGGCAATGCCTCAGGACCTACGAAGGTGCTATTTACAGTAACTTTTTTTTTCCCCTGTTCTTCGTTAGTGCAATCTATGTAAAACCTCAAATAAAGTATATTTTTCAGTTTGCATTTTATAGTTCTTGATTGTTGGCTTCTTCTTACTAATTGCAGTCATTTCGGCTAGTAAAATAGGCAGGATCTGTCTATTATATTAGTATTAGTTAGTGATCCCAGCTCAGTGAGTCCATTGGTCTTACTTGAATTTAAGTTAACAAGTTCATGTCCTCAATAATCTAATATTTTCTTTAAATGATTAAACAGAAGTACTTAATCTTTTATTCAGTGAAATTTAAAGTTCGGGCGTGCAAAATCTAATTATCCTCTTCTTTAAATGATTAAGCGCTGAAGTAGTAAATCTTTTGATGCAGATGTTAGATTGTAACATCTTGAGCATTTAACACTCCGAATACTGTAGAGAGCATGCCGTCCTTATATCTTAAGATTTTTTTTTTTTTTTTTTTTTAAAAACCCACAGATTCTGGATCCGCTTTAACCTGTTATTTTAACTGCCACTTTCTCCCTCTTTACGATGATCTGATGGATTATAAGAGGTTGTAGTCATAGTTATCACTTTTTCAGTTTATGTATGAGTTCGATTTTAAAATATTTGTTGATGTTGTTATTATTGTTATTTCTTGAAAATAAGTATGAGAAGAAAGTCCAACCATGTTGCACTGCAAAGGTTGAATCTTTTAGCTAAATGTTTGAAATGACCTCTTTGAGTCGTTTCTCTCCGTCTATTTTTTACTGCATAGCTAGATGCACTTGATGGCTTTTCTTTATCACATACATTGTTCAAGAATGATTCTGAATTGAATGCTCTGTCTTGTTGATTGAACACAGAAAGCAGTTCTTTCAGTGCTAGGTGATGTATGCGGTGACAAAGTGCAGCAAAAATCTGTTAAGGGAATAAAGCGGAAGACTGTTATCTCTATATCTGACATTATTATGAAACGTTGTCGTATTGTATTACGTCGTGCTGCTGCTGCAGATGATGCAAAAGTTTTCTGCAATCTGCTTGCGAGAAAACCAATAAATTCAAGTGATAATGATGATGAGGGATTTCTTGGATCTCAAGCCATGGTATCTCGTCCTTTGGACTTTAGGACCATTGATTTAAGATTGGCAACTGGGGCTTATGGTGGATCCCAGGAAGCTTTTCTTGAGGATGTTAGGGAGGTCTGTTTTCTTCCCAATCTGGTTTGGGCTACCAAACCTTTATGCCTCTAGTTTTTCCTTGCAAAGTTTTATTCCAGTTCCTTGCATCTATGGATGTTGGATGTTTATTACCTATGTTAATATACTTATTTTAAGAGTGTTTGTGAGTGGGATTAACAAATGGGAATATGAGCAAGTATCTGGTATCACGTTACAATGGTTATAAAATATATGTTCTATAGATTAGGATTCACATGTTTTTAATGTAAGAGTGGACTATCTGATTTCTCACATTGTGTTTATTCAGGTTCCAGCTTTCACTATCTGTCATAGTTTCGGTTGTTGATCTTTAAAATCTAATAAATGAAACTTTCACCTTGCAGTTATGGAATAATGTTCGCACTGCGTTTGGGGATCAGCCTGATTTAGTTGAATTGGCAGAGACATTATCTCAGAAATTTGAAACATTGTATGAAAAGGAGGTTCGTTAGCTCTCTCTACTCTCTTTCTCACTCCTTATTGAGGTTGTCTTCATTCATGTAAATCCGTATGTGCATCAAAACTTTATTGATGAGTTATATACATGAATGAAGGTTTTCAATTGTGTAGAAGATTGGAAAATAGACGAGTTTGTGTAGATTCTGTAGAACAAAGTTTAGCTAAGAAATTACCCTGGTATTGATTTCAATATTATCCTATATCTTTGTTGCTGACACTCATGGTGGATTATCTGGATTGATTTATACTGTTGGTTTAGAATTATAAAAACTTATGATGTAGGAAACTTGACTATGATGATTTATACTCTCAAACAACCACCATTTTTTTAATAAGTAACAGAGATGTTGCAAAATGTAAGAAAATATTAATTTAGTGGACAGATTGAAGCAATGGTAAGACAAAAAAAATAAATACTTCCTAACTTCACCTAAATTTATAATTAATTATGTATTAATGTACAGAAAAAACTAGTGTTTAAATTCCAATTTGGTTGACGAAACACTTCAGATTGACTATGGGTTTTTCATACTTAAACATTGGCCCAGTGGAGAGTTGTGAACTTCTAGCCACTGAAAATGCGGTAACTTGTGATCCACTTTGGATGATAATTTTTTATCAAATGGTATAAGTGGAGAGAGCCAAAAATATGTTTACCCGGTGAATATAAGTGTTCTGAAACAGGCACGGTGATGTCTGGCAATGCACTTCTAAGAACCATGGGAGAATTTTGCCTTGTAGAAATGCATTAAGTTCTGAAATAGGCATGGTGACGTCTGGCAATAGTTAGAAATAAACTTGGTAGTATGATATATGGAATTTACCATGCACGTGGTATGGCGTTATACATATATATTATGATTTGAAAGGTGTTCTTATTTGGAATAGCAAATGGTTTATAGTTCTCTCTCTCTCGCGGGCTTACCACGCCGATCTTCTCCATATTCGTTTAGTACCTGTCTTGAGGTTTTGTAGTTCCTTTGATGCAGGTTGCTATGGTTGTCCAGAAATTTGGGGAGTACTCTAAATTGGATAGCTTTAGTGCTGAAACAAGGAGGGAAATGGATGAGTTTCTTGCTTCCACTAATGAGATTCCCAAAGCCCCTTGGGATGAGGGAGTTTGCAAAGTTTGTGGCATTGATAGAGATGATGACAGTGTCCTATTATGTGATACTTGCGATGCTGAGTATCATACTTATTGCTTGAATCCTCCACTTGCAAGGATCCCTGAAGGAAACTGGTATTGCCCTTCTTGTGTTGTCGGTAAACGCATCATTCAAGATGCGTCAGAGCGCATTCCGGTCATTGGCCGACGCCAGAGTAAAAAGTATCAGGGAGAAGTTACCTGTGTTTACTTGGAAGCACTTACACACTTATCATCTGTAATGGAAGACAAAGAGTACTGGGAATTAAGTGTAGGCGAGGTTTGTCTATGGAACCCTACTTAAATATTTGCCTTCTAACTTTGCTGATATATATGGCACTTATATCTCCATACCATTGTAGCAATGACATTGTGATTCTGTGTCATTTTCCTTCATATGTGGTTATATAGCTCTCTCTCTCTCTCTATGTTTCTTCTTTTGTTTGTGTTGGATATGCATAACATTTGCCTCAAATTCTTATCTTCTCTGCATTATGCCAATATCCTGATATCTTGCTGTATGCTTTCATGCAAGGCAGAAAATAAGAATCCCTGTTATATTTGAGGTCCATGAAAATGACATTTTGAAGTTTTTCTTATAAAACTAAAGGGCAAAGCTTGTCTTGCCAATGTTTGTAAAATGAGAACTTAATATCATGTCTTTATTCTGGCATGGTGATGCCTGGCAATACATTTCTATTTGGAGTTGGTGACATAAAGATATCTTCCTTTTAAAGCTCACATGTTACAATTTTTCCTTAATCTTCTTTTTAATAGCTTATATATACAATTTTTCCTTTAAAAAATAAAAAATAAAACTAACATTGACAAAAATGATGCTATTGTGGAGCGTAGTGGAGATCTATTTGTTGAGATGTCCATGTGGAGAGACTGAGAATGGCGAACCAGAAATTGCTTGTAAATTTAGGAATTTGTAGTAGCCATACTTGGAGGTAAATATAATGTGGACTCAATTGATATGGTTATCAACTGAAATGTTGAGGCTTTGGTGCATATAGATTACTTTAAATTGTGGATCGTAGTTAGTTTATTGATCAGCTTGGTCGTATGTTACTGTGTTACTGTGTACACAATCAGTGACTGGCAAAGTCTGCCAGAAGCATCCACTCGACTCGCCAATGGTGTTATCATGTTGGTTCCACCAAGTTCAGTGGCTTGCACATTCCAGTCCAAAGAGAATCTCTTTTTGGCAGAGAAAAAAGTCGGAAGGTGGGATCCTTTTATTCTTGAGAGTGAAGACTGCCTCTTTGTTTTATGCATTTCTTTGGGCTATGTCTGGGCCTCTTCATTTTATGCTTTTCTATGGGTTATGTATGGGCTTACTTCTTTAGGCAGTCTGAATACATCTGCAGCTTTGGGCCACTTTTATGCATGTGGGCATGTTGCCCTGTAAATTTAAGGGATGTATATACTAGCTGTTTTTGTATGGTGGCAAATCAGCAGGTTATACCAAACTTTTTTGTTCAGGACTGAAAAGTCTTGAAGAGGCTTGACTGACTGAAAAGTCTTGAAGAGGCTTGACTAGGAAAAGTGTGGCATACCCTTTTTGGTGATAACTCATGTCCCTTTTTTAGCTTGCTAATCTTCTAAGTCCTGGATTGGCCAGAATGGTGTGCCTCCAGACATTAAGTCTTGTGTGCGTTATGCTCAAGTATGGTCACTTGCAGCATTAGCATTTAAACCTAATTTTGGAAATCCAGTGTGCTCATGTGGATTGGTATTTCTTAGGATCAAGAGGGGCTTCTGGAGGAATTTTGCTAATGTGAGATAGAAAGGTGGTGGAAAAATTGGAGGATTGTGTGGGGAGATTTATCAGTGTATGTTCCTTTAGTTGTGTCAATGACAACTTTGAATGGGCATTTACTAGTGTGTATGGTCCTAATAATGACCATGATAGGAAATTGCTTTGGGATGAATTGGTTGGAATTATGAGTTGGTGGCCCTAGTGCATTGGAGGAGATTTTAATGCCATTGGATATCCGAGTGAGAGATCAAGAGATACCTGTTTCTCTTCAGTTATGGGAGAGTTTTTAGATTTCATCTTTGATCAGGGGCTCATGGACATTCCACTCGTGGGTGGCAAGTTCATTTGGTCCAATAATCAGGATGATCAATGTTGGTCAAGAATTGATAGATATTTATTCTATCCTGATTGGGAAGAACAGTTTCTTGATGTAATGCAGCGGAGACTGCCTCAACTATTTTCGAAACATTTCCCTTTAATGCTAGATTGCGGTGTGTCGAGCAGGAGAAGTGGGTATTTCAAGTTTGAAAATATGTGGCTGAAATCTAAGGGTTTCGTGGATCAAGTGAGATTATGACTTATCAATTTCAGGGATGTCCTGGTTATGTGTTGGCACGCAAATTGAAAGCTTTGAAAGTTGATTTGAAAAAATGGAATGAAGAAACTTTTGGGGATGTAGGGAAGCGGAAAAAGGCTTTATTGGATGGTATTCGAGAGCTTGCTGTCATTGCGGAAGGGAGAGCGTTGACTGAGGGGGAAAGGGTGAGAAGGGAGGACTTTTCTAGGGAGTTGGAGAGATTGATTCTTTTGAAAAAATGGAATGAAGAAACTTTTTGGGATGTAGAGATTGACTTTTCTAGGTCAGAGATCATTCCAATTGGCAAGGTGGATGATGTAGAAAGTTTGGCCAGAATAATTGGGTGTAGGATGGTTCTGTTACCATTGAAATATTTGGGCCTTCATTTGGGTGCGCCATACAAGTCTACTTCCATATGGAATGGTATTGTCGAAAAAATGAGGAGGCGGTTGGCAGGTTGGAAGAGACTATATTTGTCAAAGGGAGGTAGGTTGACTTTGATTAAAAGTACTTTGTCCAATCTACCCACATACTATTTGTCTTTGTTTCCTATTCCAATGGGTGTGGCTAATAGGATTGAGAAACTTAAAAGAGATTTTTTATTGGGAGGTATCAGTGAGGAGTTTAAATTCCAGCTAGTTAAATGTTCAAAGATTTGTTCTCCTAAGCAATATGGTCGTATGGGGTTAGAAACTTGATTAAGTTTAATCAAACATTGTTGAGTAAATGGTTATGGCGGTTTGCTACGGAGAGGGAGGCTTTATAACGTTTGGTGGTGAAAGCAAAATATGATAGTATGAGCAGAGGTTGGTGTGTTCTAAGGAGGTAGAGGGACTTTTTGGAGTTGGAGTGTGGAAACATATTAGGAGGGGGTGAGTAGTTTTTTTCGAGATTTGTTAGATGTATGGTGTGGGGATTAACCACAGAAGAAAGCTTTCCCAGAGTTGTTTAGTGTTGCTTGTTGTAAGGAGGCGTGGGTTGCGGATAATATGCAGTTTTCCAACAGTGTTATTTATTCAGTGGAACACTGAATGTATCTTTTATAAGATTTGTACAGGATTGGGAGGTAGAGTTGTTAGATTGTTGGCGAGGTCAGATGAGAAGTTGTTCAATTCTAGCTGCTTGGAGGATATCCCCATTGTACTTAATGTAGACCATATGGAGAGAGTGGAATGCAAGATGTTTTGAAGATCTTGAAAAGTCGATGGAAGAGCTCAAGAACATCTTGGTCAAATCACTTTTTAATTGTACAGGGGCGTATAATATTTTTCACGTTTCTTACTTCTCATTGTTTGTGGATTTTTGAGGGCTCTATTAGTATTATGAGGTTTGGGTTGTGTTTTTGGGGGTGTCTTGTAGTTTTTGGTGGGTTTCAAGGGTGAGGCTGGGGGTTTTGCTTTGGTTGTTATTTTGAGCTTTTGTGGGTCTTTGTTTCCTTTTTGTTTTCTCTTTTTAGGTGTTTCTTTTGTATATTTCATGTGTACTTATGGGATCTTCATGCTTTTTATAAAATTTGACATTACTTATCAAAGAAGATGAATTTGTGGATTTTTGTTCTTCTTTTAACCATTAATAGAGACTTTCTTTGTATACATCTTGTGTACTAGGGTTGCGTTCCTCTACGCTTTTCAATGATATGAATTATTTATGAACCAAAAAAAAAAAAAAAACTAAATCCAGACACCATCCCTTGTAGCTAGCTTAAAACTTTATTTGCATGATAGCCTATTTCTTTAGTTCTTATCTGTTGTTTTTGTGTTTGGTGACCTTTTTAGCGTCTTTTCTAATTTATGTTCTTACTATGCCAGTGTGAGTATCTTGTACAATATATATACAAGGTACTTGCAAGTATTGTACTAGGAGAGTGCGAGTACCTTGTACCTATTTGTTATTTTTGTGTTTGATGAACTTTTAAGTGTCTTTCCTAATTTTTGTTCTTACTATGAGAGTGAGAGTACCTTGTACAAATATGTACAAGGAAGCACTTTACATGTATGATATATGCCACCAATTTTTGCTTTTCAAGGAAAGAAAATGAAACCGAGATGACTGAAATAATAAACGGCATTGATGACAAAATGAGGGCAAACTTGCATCATGTGCCTGGATAAATTTTCAAGATATGTTTTAGAATCTGTGTTGCTTTCGTTCTCTCCTGGTTATCATGTTTTTTTAAGTGTCTTTTATTGTGATTGCAGAGAACCTTCCTGCTCAAATTTTTATGCGATGAACTGCTTAACTCGGTTCTTATTCGTCAACATCTTGAGCAGTGTGCCGAGTCATCAGCTGAATTGCAGCAGAAATTGCGCTCTTCTTCTGTAGAATTGAAGAATCTTAAGGCCAAGGAAGAAAACCTGGCTGCACGAGCCGCAAAGGTTGATACAAGTATGCTTAATGTTGTTGGGGAAGTTAGTGTAAAGGATGGTGTTGCTAACACACTTGCAAACCTGGGTAATTGTCTGGGACAGCGGCATATTTTGACTGATAGTCCTAATTACTTCGGAGTCCTCTCTAATGAACTGCCTCATCTGGAGGGTGGTAGAGAGGGATCTGGACTTAATGGCTTTGATAAACAGCCATCTGTCACTAGTTCAGAGAATAACATCCCAACTATGAATCCAATAGATACTGAAGTTCAATTAAAAGATGCCCACGGTGCTGTGGATGACAGAAAGGTACCCGATAATCTTCTCTCCCATATGGCTTCTCAAGAGACTGACAAATCCATTGGACCAAATGGCTTGCCTATATCAAATCCTTTGTCCCAAGAATATAATGGCTCTGTTAGAGAAATTCATTCCCTGAATAACCTGCAAGAATATAAGGGAAGGACCATTTCTTTGCCACCTTCAGATCGGCAAGGACATTGTACTTCTAACATGGTGAGCATTCATGCAGTTCAGCATGATTCTGTTGCTGTGAATGAGTCACAAACCCATCACCTTGAGTTGAACTCTGTCAGGAATGACATTGCACTTCTGCAAGACTCAATTACTACTGTAGAGTCGCAGCTTTTGAGGCTATCTGTGAGGAGGGAGTTCTTGGGAAGTGATTCTGTGGATCGATTGTATTGGGCTTCAGCCACACCAAGCGGACATCCACGGGTGATTGTTTGTGGGAGTGCTCTACAGCATGAAAGGAAAAAGATGTATCATGGAGGCACAGTGGACAAGATATCTGTTCCACAGAATTCCACTTCATCTGGCATAGATACTCATTTGAATTTGGAGGGGTCAAAAGCTTTCTGTCCATTCTTATACGAACTGAATGATGCTACAACCCTTTGTTCATCATGGGTTTGCTATGAAACTGATGCAGAAATTGATGAACTGATTGGTTGGTTGAAGGATAATGACCCAAAGGAGAGAGAACTGAAAGAGTCCATTTTCCAGTGGCATAAGCTGAGATTCCAAGATGAAAACCAAGTTCTGGATGAGCACCAATCGGTTTTGTCATTGACCAGAAGCAGTGATATAGCTGGATCTTCTAATTGTCTTGTTACCAAGGCAGCCTCGTTGCTTGAGAAGAAGTATGGTCCCTGCTTTGAGTTGGAAACCATTGAAATCTTGAAGAAGCGGGGTAAAAAGGCAAGAGTAGCCAATGATGAGAAGATGTACAGGTGTGATTGCTTAGAACCCATTTGGCCTTCTAGACACCATTGCCACTTGTGCCACAGAACCTTTTCTACCGATGTGGAACTTGAGGGGCACAATGATGGTAGGTGCAGTTCAGGTGCACTAACCACCTTTGAGAAGAGCAAGGAAATAAGTGATATAAAGAAAGGCAAAAGGAATTCAAAATGTGAGGTTGTTCGGGAAGAGTGCAAAGGGGACATGGATGCTTTAGAAACTTTAAAAGGTGGAGGTTCTCAGCTCAGCTTGAGGTTGATTAAATATCAGAATGAAGGACTGGTATGCCCGTATGAATTTGATGAGATCTGTTCCAAGTTTGTGACAAAGGATTCAAACAAGGAATTGGTACAGGAGATAGGATTTATTGGTTCAAATGGGATCCCATCTTTTATCCCATCCACGTCACTGTACCTTAGTGATTCTACTACACTAATGTTAATTCCTCAGAAATATGTAGGTGGTCCAGGTGATGAGCCCAAGGCTGTTGAAAGGCCAGTTTCACTAGGAAATACTAGTATAACACATGCAGCCCATGACAGTATATGTGACAATTCTCCAAGAAGATCTGCTGCAAATGAAGTCAGTCAAGCACTAAATACCAACAAGCCAGCTTTAGGATGTTTGGATAAAAGAGGAAAAAGATCATCGATAGATGGTCATTCTTTGGAAATGGGTGATGGCCGCTGCTGTGTGGTTCCCATGTCTTCATTGAGACCATTAGTAGGTAGCATTTCACAGATTTCAAGGCGATTCAAGATCAACTTACTTGATATGGATGCTGCTCTCCCTGAAGAAGCTCTGAGACCATCAAAGGCGCATGTGGAAAGGAGATGGGCCTGGCGTGCATTTGTTAAATCTGCTGGGACAATATACGAGGTCAGTCTCATTGCTTGGTTCTAACTACCATAAATTTGTATATTGACAAATCACTATCGAGGCCCTTTTTCTTTTTTTTCTTCTTTTATGGTGCTTTAAAAATTGGTAGTGCATTCATCCTGTTTATCAGTCTCATCTCTTTGTTCTACATTGGAAGTTTGGGTTTTATTTGATTGTTTTCCTACTCAAAGTAGCACGACTTGAACTCGTGTATAAAAAATAAAAATGGTTAAACCTGTCATCTGATTGGCTATACCTTGTGGGGTACATAAGGTCTTATCTGACTAGTAAGATCCACAATTTAAAATGTTGAATAATTGAATATATTCTATATGCCTTTTTCCTTGGCTTAGAGCTTCATGAGCGCCTCTCAGTCCCAAATTCTATTTCATTGCGTGATATTTCAACTTTTCTTTTGTTTTTTGTTTTTTGTTTCCTTTATGGGGATTGAAATGTTGAAATATCATGCGATGAAATAGAATTTGAAAATTTAAAATGAAGTTGTAGTTGTGATCCACAATTTACAATTTAGTTAGTGTTGATTTTCTACTTATTTTACCAAGTAAAATTACCTTGGTTGTTTCAGATGGTTCAAGCAACAATCATATTGGAGGACATGATTAAGACAGAATACTTAAGGAATGAGTGGTGGTATTGGTCATCACTCTCAGCTGCTGCAAAAACTTCTACTCTCTCTGCCCTTGCCTTACGTATATATTCCCTTGATGCCGCTATCATTTACGAGGTCTCATCCAGTTTAGATCAATCTGAAAATTTGGAACCCAGCAGCATACCAGACCCAAGGCAGCTTCCAAGCGTGGATTTAGCAGAGAAATCCAAGGTCACCAGGAAGTCCAACAAGAAAAGGAAGGAACCAGAGGGTTAATCTTGGGGGACATGATTCATTTCCCAAGGATTTCGTTCTGGACAAAGTTGATCCAGGGCAAAGCGGCAGTGGGCACGTGTTACAATGCGAATGCGCATAGCAGATGATCGGAGAACCATATTGTGGGTTGTATTGGGTCTGATAAGATGTGGCTACATGTTTGTAAGGCGACTAAGGTTGGTGCTGCTGCTGCTGCCAAACCGTGTGCATGTACATAAGAGGTAACGCTGACTTGCTAACTCGGATGCTTGGTTGGGAAGCAGGGTTTGTAGAAGCATCTGCTCGGAGGACTGGAAGCATCAGGAGCCATAATGTATGAGCAATGCATCCAATTCTGGATCCATTCTGCGTTCCTGCTGCAGCTTTCAGTTTTGTTGCTTGGGAAGAGAGAAGATTTTGAAGGAAATTTTTCTCACGAAGAGCAAGACCCATATACATATACAGAGGCAATTCATGTAAAAAGGAAAAAAGAAAAAGAAAAAAGAAAAAAAAAATTAGAAACAGTCTTAAGTCGAGCAGGTGTAGACATATTCATTCTTTATTCATCTCTCTGTCCCACCTTGCCTTTGTAATTTGGCTTTTATAGTTTTTGAATTAAATGAGGGTATGATGGAGAAGCTGCGTATAAGAAGTCACCAATGTGCCCGGATTTCAGCATGTCACAAAAATCCGAATTGTGGGCGACTTGCCATACAAGGCCATTGGGAAGCCTCAATCATGCTAGGCAGCTTTTAGGGCGTGAAAACAATTTTCCATGGATGGGAAAAGTTCAGAACTTTCAACTAAAAAACAAAAGCCTACTAAGGAAAAAAGTAAAAAAAAAAAAACGTGGAAAATGCATATGACCTTCATTGATAGGGGCTAAACTGTGATTTTTTTTTTCCTTTGTTCGCTAGTTTTAATCTACAATTGGCAAAAATCTAAGTACCTGACGAGAAGCCGAGTATGCATAATGCCACAACAAAAGCAGCTGTGGTCAATGCATCGTTTTTCTGTAATGCACTAGTTTTGTCCTCGACTGTTCTAATGATGGTATGAATAGTTGGACATTTGTTTCATAATTGCTCTTTATACTAATCTTTGGGCACGATGTTTTTTTGTAATAGTTGATATGACAGAAATACAATATGTGCATAAACCTCTCACATTATAGCTTTTATTACAATCTCTTTACAAATTTATGTGACAATTCACATTTTAGTAATTAACGTGGCACGACAATTTGTAAATATAATAAGTTGCTACGCGACAATTCACTTTTTAATGGTTGATGTGATAAATATCGCATAACTATCACGTCGTCAATTTGTAAGAGACTTACAAAAATATCATAATATAGTCAAAAAGCAAGTATATCTATGGAGAGATATAGGAGAAGAAGAAGAAGACAACAAATTAAGATAAAAAGGAGGGGGGTAGGGAAGAACTGATTCTAGAAAAGTAAAATAGCAAGTTGGAGATGGATTCTGACATGGGGTTGAATCCCTTCACATGAAAGTGTCCTTATTGAGTGGCAGAACTCGTCCATCATCCATGGCCTTTGTAGTATGTTCCATATGCATGAGCTGCCATTTCCTTGAATGCGACCATCCAATGTTAGGTGGCTCATCTCCTGCCCTCACACTTGTATTTTTGTTTGCGTAAGCATCTATATGACTATATCTGTGGGTGGAATAAAAGATGAAACTACTATTCGGTGCCCTATATTTCAAGTGCATACTTGGTCACTCGGATATAATTACGTCATGCATCCAAATATTTTTAACTTTCACTATATTTATTAATGTTTGGATGACTTTGTATGGCCCTAGAATCTGGATAGTGGCTCCGGTGTTGCTTGGTGAGGAGAATCAGCACCCACCTACATTGTCTTTGTCACTAGATTATATTGCTTCCCCAGTCCCCACCCACCCCATCTCTTTGCCTTTGGTTTTTTTAGCACGGTTCATGTATTTTAGTTCTTTGTTGATGAGTATATTGTCAAATTGTGAGGCATTGTCTGACTTTGTTTTCTGTTTTTAAGTTAAAAATATTAATAAATAATTTAAAACATAAAAATATTTTTAACCTTTACGTCACGTTAGTTTTAACCTTTGTTGATGTGTATATTGTCAATTTTTCTTTTTTAATGATGTGAATTATGTACATCATTAAATGAAATAAAACAAAATCTAAACCATAAAATTGTTTCCCTCCATTTGAAGTAAAATGAAAAGAATCCCGATCCCTTGACAAGATTATAGAAAAATCAATTACAATTGCGACTAACTTTTTTTACTCTTTAAACTAACTGGACTAATTAAAAGTACCCCATTTGTATTTTATGCTGTCTATCGTAACCCCCTCCCCCCCCTCCCCCCAAAAAAAAAGAAAAACTATTTATTAATGGCGTGTTTTGCAATATCCACCCTTCTTATGCTACCAACCTTGGAAATTGCGACCATAAAAAATCACCACCAAAAGAGTAGAAGGGTCAATGGCAGAAAATATAAGCGCCTCCCTGATACATCACAACCAACGTATGCTTAGATATGTCTTCACAAGATATCAAGCCAAAAAGGGGGGAGAGAGAGAGAGAGAGTAATAAAGTCTTGAACAAGTCATTTACTTCTAATCCACATGGAAGTACGTACAAGACACCATTGACTTGATTTATTAATTTATTCATTGACTTAGCTCATGGATCTCCATTAATTATCTGGATCTCAGCCACTAAACTAGACTTTGCTTCGCTTTCTTTTACCAGTCCAAAATAGTTTCCAAGATGGCTTTCTTCTTCAGCAACTATTGGAAATATATGACATGTTACGAAGAGAGTGAAAGACACTCAACCATTCGTTTTGAGCACATTTTAAGCCCACACCCACCAACCCATGGACACGTCCTCCTCTTGCTGCTGCTGCTGCTGTTCTGCAGCTGCAAACACTTCCGAGAAGTAACTACGGGCGTCATCACTCCTGTCATCCTCCTCTGATTGGACCCCATCAACTGGGGCAACACAGCCGGGGTAGTTGTCACTTGGAAAGTATGAATCACCACTGTCCACAAGCTGAGGACCGTCCTCGTCCACCACTGCACTCCCTCCGCTCCCCGAGCTCACGCGGTCCTCAACCTTCACGCTGAATGGGAGGGCCGAAACATGCGTGATATCCACCGGAAGTGGGTCAGACTTCTGAGCTGAAATGGCTTCTCCACCCACCTCTTTAGCTTGAAGCTTTTCAGTTAAGGAAACCACCTGCAGTACAATTATCATTCATGTGATGACAACTAAAATTGAGCAGTCAAGCTATGGAAGTTACTGATATGACCTTCTTAAACAACTTGTCACTGTTTACATTTTCGTATAAGCCCTTTCTTTTTCACAAAGAAGCGTCTTTAAAGCGTAGTTTGAGAAAGCTACTAAAGTATATTCCTCTAATGACTTTAAAAATTGTCTTTTCAAATCAAGGTGGGGTTTAGAACAGATGCCATATTGGAAAACACGTTTGTTTATTGGTCGAATCTCAATTGGTAGGAAACAGGGTCCAATCGTCTTCCATGTTAGGGATGTCGATATCATATCATGGAGTTTTGATTAGGAAGGCACTAAATGTATCCAATTAACATAATTGTCCACGTTCTATACCCCTGTAGTTTTCATTAAAATTTGCAGATAGTTTTGAGAAACATATTCAAATAGCATGTACTTTTTTCATCTGGTATCTCTTCAAATTGAGAACTGCATAGAATCCAAGTCCAATCATCATCCATTATAGCCACCATACTAAATATGATTTTAGATACTGTTACAGTTCTGGTAATACGCAAATATGAATATTTAAGAAGTTAATGTTCAAAAATGTTAGCCTTCAGGTAAGCATACCTCAGATTTCAGCTTCTCATTCTCTTTGACAAGAGAATCATAACTAGAGAGAAGTGAGTCATGGGAGGATTTGAGGAGATCATAGTCCCTCTCGAGCTGCTTAGTCTTCCACCGAGCCCGGCGGTTCTGGAACCATACAGCAACCTGTCTCGGCTGCAGGCCCAGCTTCTTCGCCAGCTGGGTTTTTCGCTCCGGCTCCAGTTTGTTCTCTGTCTCAAAGTTCTTCTCCAGCAGATGCACCTTATAACATTACCCTCATAAAGTTAACAAAGAATATGTCAACAATACTCACCAAATCACTTAGCTCAATGAATTGACATATCCTCTCATACTTTCGGATTTGATTGCCAAAAAACACAAGGAAAACAGAACAAAACAATCCTACTCTTATGTTTCATAGCTCTTGTGGTTAATAAGCTGATTAGTTGCGTATATAATCTTCTCACATAGATGGAGGATCCTTGGTACTTTCTTGGTCCCTAATGAAAAATTCTAGATAAAATTTCGATTACCTTCATTTTCCTACCTCCTTAGCACCCAAATGGAGCATCAATTCCAAAGAGATGGTTCTTAAATTCATGTAGCTTTATTAGTACTCTTCTTTACTGATATAACTTCTACTCTAACATATTGTTCCACGTGCATCTGATAACCTTGAAATGACCATCAAATACCAACAGACAGAATAATCCTTAATCCTACAAATCTCTTCTCAAAAATTGTCAATTTTAGACCTCTCCCTCTAATGAAAGAACAAAACAAATCAATTGAATACAAAGTGAATTTGATGCTGATAAGATTTAAGAATAAAAGAAATGTAAAATGTGAATATGCCAGCCATATCATAAAGGAATATAGAGGCTTTTTTGGGAAAAAAAAAAGTAGATACGTATTAGATCACAAGCATATTTTTGTAACCGGTGGCACAAACCTGCTCAGGCGTGAGACGGCGCTTCTTCTCCGGCAACTGCTCATCGTAATATTCCTCATCGAACAGTTCGTCCGGCGAGCTGAAAAATGGTCGCCTCTTAGAGTTTTCCTCCATGCTCATCATTGTTGCTCCTCCTAATTCAACACCACCCAATAGAGAAACGTACCCGGATATATTAGTATAAGAACCAAAAAAAAAAAAAATATCACGGTTAAAAAATCAATAAGAATAAATATCATGGATCAAATTTGACCATTTTTTTTTAAACCTTAAGATCTAGAATTCATTTCCTTATATTTTCCTAACCTTTCCAATCAACCAAACAGAGGGTAAGAAACCAAAAACCATTACAATTCCAATTCCAAGTAATAAACAACAGACAACAGAGATAACATTAGAAGAAAAGATAAAAAAAAAGACAAAAAATCACCTCGGAAAACGTTATCAGCATTCCCTAGGAACAACATGTTGCCACCGTGGCAAGCCGAAGGGTCGAAGAAAAGGCGGCCCGAGTCCATGGTCCAATCCGGCGACTTGTTTCTCCGGCGAGACACGAAAGCAAAGCTACGTCGCTGGTGGTGGTGGCTGTAGAAGTAGTATAGGAACTTGGTGGTTTGCGTGATATGGTAAGAGTTAGCTAGAAGATCATTAGCTTGTGACGGAAGAAGCTAGTCGTCCAGAGCAACCTCGCCGGCGTCTCTAACGGGCATATACAAGATCCCATCATAAAACGACCTCCGTTCTCCCCCAGCTCCGGCCGATTGTGCGAGCCACTTGTGTTTGACTTGGATTGCACTCCGAGAGGAAAAAGAGAGTTATTTATGAAGACAAAGAGGCCAAAGATTTTGGCCCAGAAATGGGTTTGCAAAGTTCAGAGAGAGGTTTTTGATCGGAAGGTGGAAGGAAACGACGCTTGCCGGTGATTGAAGCTCCGGTTAGAATCGGTCTCTGTGTATCGCACTAGTGTCTCTTCTAGGCTTTTTTTGCAACTAAAGTTGACAGAGGTGACTCTAGCGGCATTTATACAGGTTCGCTGGTTGTAAAACTACGAAATTGTCCTCATAATTTTGTCATGTAATTTTTTTTTTTTTTTTTGGAATTCTTACTATTATTTTTAGATTAAGTAATTTGTATTTTCTCACTTCAGTATTAATTAATCACATCTGATTATTAACATTTATATTTTAATTTTTTTTTATACTTTTAAGGCTGTGATTATTCTAAAAGATTTTTGGATAATTACGTGTGATTTGTGTGCGAAGTGGACTCTGGACTAACTTGCGCTCGGGTGACGATCCGCATTAGATGGATGGATATGGGACGTTAAATTTGGGATTATTTTGTTTGATTTGTTAATTCGTGCCAGAGTGTTAAATAGGTCTCATGCTTTGTTGTCTAGGATTTGTTAGATCCAGATGAGTCACCTTTGTTTTGTCGTGGTTAACGACTTTGATCCTCTCTACTATATCTTATTGTTTTTACGGCACCATATATAACACTCGTATTCTATAACTTTTTCTCTTCAATTCAACCTAATTTTGATACTTTTTTATCCTTTTATATATGTTTACTAGTAAATATCTACGTCTTTTTAGCAAATCAAATAAAAAAAAATAAAAAAAAAGTAACAATACCAGGAAAAGGGGAGAAATATATGCTCAGTAGTTGATACTGAGAGGAACAACAATGATAGGAGGCAGGGACGGAACTAGAAATTTTTATCGAGGGGGACCGAAATGTAAATGAAAAATATAAATATTTATTTAGTTGTAGATGAGCATGGAAGAGCAGTTGGTGTGGATAAGGTGCAACAGTTTCACTTCATTGGCACTGGTTTGATTTCGGTAACTGCATAATAATTGCGGCTACATTTTACTAAACAAAAGATTCTTCAAAACCAAATAAAATGCAAGATTTGGGATTCGACCAAATAAAATGCAAGATTTGGGATTCGACCCTCTTCCCCCTAGTTTAAGGGAAGTCACTTTGAATCGAGAGGGGCATAGCCACTAAACCATTGGAACATATTTTCAATATTACAATTTAACAATAATATATTTACATTCTCCGGCACATGCTAGAACACCGAAGCACCGAATCTCAATCTTATCTTCTCTCTAATATATTTTATAATAGGTTCTTTGTATAGCAAGTGCTGTGGGCTTGTGGCACACTTACAAGGCCCCACACTTTGTAGTGCTCTTTTTATTTTTTTAATTGTAAGAACATATGAGTCATTGGATATATATATATAGAACACTTCAATGTTCTTGGATGTTTATCCAAAACCGTTTTCTTCACGCTTTCAATTACTTTACAGAGACATTGAGAGCCCAATACAAACTAAAAAAATTTGGACCGGGATCAAAGCTTTATATTTGATTTGAAAACAAAAACAAAAAAGAAAAAATTAAGCAAAATTTTTTAAAAAAATTTCAAAACCAGGGGGGCCATGGCCCCCCTTAGTCCTAAGCTAGGTCCATCACTGATAGGAGCAATGGACGAAATAGAAATATATTAAAGTATTAATTAAATGAACATAATATCAGAACTAAATGTCATTAATTTGAATTTTAACTGCATCATTTACTTTATTTATTACATTTCAATTAAATGTTCAAAATATTAAACTTCACTTATTAAAAGAAAAGTTCATCTTTTATAATTAACTTAAACTTTTAGGACAAAAAACTGGCAAACTTTGGAGGTGAATGGATCTATGGGAGGAATCGAAGAGAAGCTTCCCAACTGAGTCACACAGCAGAAAACAGCACCCAACAAAGGAAAAGTCGAAAGAGTGGCAGAGTAATTATTATCTACATCTAATAAGTTTACTCTTGACATTGTTTAAACTTTTGACCTAAAGTTGATTGGTGTACAGCATTCCCCACAGAATCAAATGGGGGAAAAAGAGGAACTGGAAAACTAAGGAACAAACAAAAGAAGCAAACAAAGACAGCATCTTGGAAATGAGTGGTGTGGATGAAATTCACATGGTGGGGCATGACCAGTTATGACAGAACTTGTCTAAATCACGAACTATTGTCTTGCTAATATGATGCAGTCACACACATTTGCTGGGGAACCCCAGTGGCAGACACTTTGGCAACATTGGATCGTCTGCTTTTTCAATAGCTGCGCATGGATCATGCACTTAGAGACTTAGAGTTCCATCAAGATCTGCAGGTTCCTGTTTTTTTTTTCTTTTACTAAAATGAAATAAGTACTATGTTGCATTTTATCACAATATTGTCTTACTTGCAGTAGCAACTTTTGAGTTTTGAGTACCTTTCACGCACGTGTAAGTTTTAAGTCCAAGGGTTTGATGTAAACAAATTTTCAATTATTTCTAAATACATACCCAAACCAGGATGTTTATTTAGGGGACAGGAAAAATATATATATTTTTTACCCAATCCCGTATTTATTTTCTAAAAATTTATATAATTCTGTTTTGAAGTCGTTCTTTTTTTTTTTTTTCCACTCACAGCCAGTTTTTTTTTTTTTTGAGTTGTTTAAATCTTTGGACCTGTTCCTGATGATCAGAGTGCTTACATCACCAATGAATTTCTATAAAGAAACAAGTGGAGGAAATTTTAATAATTTAATTGCAGCAAATTAATTATGCTTTGAAAAGAAAGTTTTGGTTGTATGAAGGGGTTACATCAGCAATCGGCAATAAATATAGTAGCACAAGTAACACCAACTGAAAATCAATGAACTTAACCCACCATCCAACCTGCACATAGAAAACTCAGCCTAGCTTAGACTTATTCTATATTATACATTGTACTACAAGTCTACATCTTTATTTGTCTGTTTATAGATTTAATACTCCAAAACATACCATAGCCGACAAAATCATGTGTGGGCACATAAATTAAATAAATATTTTTTAGTATAATTTACAGATCATGAAATTACATGATAATGACTTGTTATTAATCAATTGGAACTATGATTTTGGTGTACATAATCGCATATAGGACTGTCTGTTTGTGAATATGGAGAGAAACAAAGAAAACCCCCCAAAGGATCAGATGATTGAGATTGCAATGACAGAGGAAGCAGCAATTGCAGCCTGCAGGTGATAAACTGTACAGGTCGTCTTCACCCCATTGCAGCAAAGGCACTAGCAGGGAGAACCATGTAGTGATGGGACCCAGGGAATCAAAGGTTCTTCCTCTAGTGGGAGAGAAGTTAAGTACCATAATAAAGTAAACAAAGGATTATATATATTTTAAGCCATCAAACGTTTTAAAATTTGAGTCAACTAACCGTTAAGCTAAAAAAAGTGTTTCATAGAAAGAGGTGATAAGCATGTATATGTCCAAATATATAATATATATATATATATATATATATATTATATATATATATATATATATATATATATATATAATACCATTCAATGTCATACCAAAGTATAATACATGATCAAATTCCAAGATATTTTCTTGGATTTAGATCGGGGCGTAAATAGCTACTTATATTTACTATATATTTTTTTGGATTTAGATCGGGTGTAAATAGCTACTTGTATTGCATGCAACACAGATAGCTAATAAAAGACAGTAGGTAGGTCTAGTTTTTTTTTTTTTTTTTTTTTTTTTATAAGCAATATTGGAGAAAAGGGGAAAAGATCAAGGTGGATCATGTCCACTCTTGATTCGTATAGCTGAGAGAAAGGGAAGAGAGGTGGAGAATGCTTCTATAAACATTATGAGAAGCGCGGGTAGGGTAGTCTAGTTACGGGGGCATGTATTGTATTGAAGGAAAAATTGTTGCATGTGTAAGCATCTTTATTAATTGCACAAGACTTGCACGTGTTTAGATCCTAGTGGAAGTTAAAGATTCAGTAAGTTTCATATATAGAAAACTATAAAGCCTTGGTTGGTTGAAGAAAAATAAAAAGCTATATATATATATATATTATATATATATATATGCAGTACTATACATGTGTAGGCCAGTTGTCTGCCATATGGCAATTTATCAACATCTGAATATAATAAAGAATAAACACTAAAAATAAAGAGTTCCCATCCTAGAAAGGAATGGGTTTAATTCACTTCCCCCAAAAAGATAACAACTAAGAATCTTTTCTAGGCAAGATGGTAACAAATTTAATCACTTTATCAATCTTTTATTCTCATCTTGTAAGCATCATTTCTCACGCAATTAATGGAATCAAGGAAACAACCTTCTCTCTTTTGACGTGTTTAGCTCCACCAATGGGCATTGCCATATGTTGTCTAAGATATGTCTTCTTTGAGTGTACATTGTGTCAGATAATTAAAGATTTATTTCAAGATTATAAGCAGATCCTCCACCTGACAATACTTTCTTTCATGTGATATTGGGATGGCCAATATACAAAAATCAATTGAAAATATAAAGTACAATTGCATATCATTTGAAAAGAGGCACTAAAATAAATATTTTCTGGTACATAAAAAGATCATAGGTTGAATCATCATAATTAATTACTAGTTTTAGGATTGCATGGAATATATACCAATACCACCATCATTTATTTATTTTTACTTTTTTACTTCCAAGAATGATACTGCAGGCTAGGCCAACTTCTTCTACTGTGGTAACTCCAATATTGATCATAATGACAGATTTGTTCATAGCACTTATTATTTGATGTCAAAGATAATTGGCCGGGCAAGTTAATTACATTCAAAAGAATCTCCACTTTTAACAACTTTAGTGAAATTATTCTAAATTAATGCAATACAAGGAAGGATATATATATCGCTATAGGGAATGCTGAGATGATGACATAATTGCTTTTGGAGAAATCATAGAAATATTAAGAAAAACTTAGTGCCTAAGAACAGTATATTATTTGCATATATAGATGTGGTAGGCAAGGCAAGAGGGGTTTAAGTTGATTGTGTGGATCGATACACTGAATTGATCCCTCTCTCTTGCTTTTGTTATTTTAATTCCTTCACTAGCAAGGTAAGAGACTAAATGGGTGGTATCTTTTGACTGGAAATGGATTGGAGATTTTCTCTTTTCTTTTGTCCTTAGTTTAGCTTTAGGAAAAGGTGGGATCCATGAGAGGGAATGGTGAAGTTAGAGAAGTGGTGAGTAGGAGAGAAGGGAAATAAAAGGCACTCAAAAGGAAGAGGGCACCTGAGAAGGAACAATGCTTTTCAGATACGTTTTTTGAGCGTGTGTTTTGTGTGTATTGGAGATAAAAGGGCCATGATCATAAAGTGGAAGAAGCATAAGCTAGTGCATGCTTCTTTCTTTCATTCTTTTGAGCAAATGCCACCAATTGGGTCACTACATGTCTTACCATTTCAGCCACACAACTACTATTAGCCATCCATTATTCGTACGGGGCTGTGGCTGCGTTTATATATCTAATTCTTGCCTTTATGGGTCGACTAGAATGGCACCCCACTATTTCATTGTTGTAAAATATAGTATGTTCTTTGTCCAGGGAATCCGGGCAGTGGACTTCTATTCTTGATTATCCCCATCAATCCATCTTATTATATATATTTGTACGAGAATTAATAAATGAACCATTCGGAGAAAAATTAGCTCTTAAAAAAAATGAATGTAATTATTTAATTAAAATTTAATAGGTAAAATGTTTACATGAAAAATAGGAGATAATTGTAGAGTTATAGTTCAAAATCAAAACGTTTACTCTGATACCACGTTAAATTATAAATTATATATGCTAAAATCGTAAACAAATAAAAAAGAGTAAATTTAATAATTTAATTAAAAAATTAAAAAATAACCTATGATCATGAGCTTTTGGAATCAAATATCGGGAAATGAGGAATAAACACGGAGTGAAAAGGCCGAAGCCTTTCTTTTTTGTAAAAAAAAAAAAAGGAAGAAGGTTGCTTTACTGCATGGACTTGGAGTTAAGCGTAACACAGGTCCACAATAATCCATGGTACCACCTTGAGCTTAAACTAGGCCCAAGCCCTTCAGTAAGGATGTGAGATTATAAGAGGTGGACTGAGAAGTTTGATACAACAAAATTGTCTTATGATAGGCTATTTTTTAAACAATAATGATATTTAATAGATTGATATATTATTGTTATATAATTTTATAATATGACAGTAAAATTCAGTCTTTGGATTAATATTTGTTAAAAATAAATAAATAAATAAAGATTGAGTTTTAATACCACATCATTCCAATTATATGGTAGTCAAAAAACAATTTACTAAATAACATTATTCTTTCCTAAAACAAAGATATTATATAACACAATGATATGAAGAGATTTACTATCTACATGGTCCACCTACCACCTTCAAATTAAATGTCTAATGGGTAAAATTTGTATTTTCTTTTTTACTTTCTTATATATATATATATACTATATATATATATCATATAAACACTCAAACTTATATTTGGTGCATTGGCGTGGATAAAGAGTTGTTTGGACACTTTTTTATTGATGTGCATGTGGTAGAAATTGAGTGAACAATTTTTATGAACCAGAGGTCATCTGAGAGTGAGTCAAGCTAGAAACTCATGCCAACTAAGTTTAGTGACGACTACTAGGGCACTGTAGACTTACAAAAAGACACAAACCCAAAATCTCACAACGTAAATGCAATTAAATAGTCATTATGTTTAATTCTAAGAGTAATGATAATTATAACTTCAATAGCAACAATAATTATAATTTCAACAATAATGATAAGTATAGATTCAGCATTAATAATAATGACTGTTTCAACCATAACAATATTAACAATTTTCATAAATAACAATAGTGACATCTTTTAGTAGTGACAATAGTAACACTACAAGAGAATCGCTCATTAGCAATGACAAAACTTGTCATTGATGTTCAAAAAGTCATCGCGGTTGCCTTGTCAAGATAGGTACCAACAACGACTTCATTTATAATATTGTTGTTCATCGTTGATAACCTAAACACTTAAATCGACATGTCATTGCTAATAATAACATATCAACGACAGCAGCTAAAGTAGTTGTCGTCATTGATATCTTATTATCACCAACAACTACTAAATGTTGTCACTAATAAGAAGATATCAACAACAAATTTAGTTGTCATTACTGATTTGTTCTTATTAGCGATGAAGAAGCGACGGGGAAGCGAAGCTGTCTATGAAGCTTTGCTCCCCTTGTAGTCGTAGTACTCAACTAGTTGCTACTTTGATTCAACAAGTAACCAACGGTTTTTTACTTTCTCATGTTTTCGCATCCATAATAATTTGTCACTCTCATTACTTCATCCATAAATATTTTTTTTTTATTTCAATAGCGGTACGCTCTAAAAAAAAGTCAAGGATGAGTGCATGATCAATGGTTAAGGTAGGACCTGATAAGGTGTCGTTGTTGATATATTCACACGTAGTTGTTACCGATAACTTTGTACACTTTTCTTTTTATAAATTTGGATTTTTTATTTTTAATATATAATTTTCAATTGCCAATAGATTTTCTTTATATATAGACCGAAACCTTGCACATTTAAGCGTTCAATTGTTATTTTTTATGAATCACATTTAAGCATTTGATGATCCAATGTTATCAACTTTACATAGGTTTTCACCCCAAATGCTATAAGATTGGGTCATAAGACATTCAGGCCAAGAGAAACATTTATAAAATAATGAGAGCAAAGTGCATTAGACCCCGTTGGTTGTTTGGATGTGGCTTCATCTCAAACCCTTGAAACTAAAATCAGCTATTTTTGACAGAGTCAAATTGATGCATAAGACCCCAATTTAAAAAGCTCTTCTTTTCGCACACGACGTGATCACCACGCTACGCCTGGTAAGCGCATTTTCGAATTCAAAATCTATCATTTTCACCTCCAAAATACCATTTTAAGTTATTATCTGCCATTTCTAGGAAATAATTATTTATTTAAGGGCAGCTAGGGTTTCTTCTTCTCCTTTTCATAATTCTTTTTTCTCTTCTCCTGAGTATCTTTTCATCTCAACTTCTAGGTCCTAACTTACTATCTCATGTTTTGTCAAAGCATTAATTCCTAATTTTACACGGCGTATACATATACTTATTCTAATATTCTATATATATCACTATTTTCTTTTCCAAATTTTCTTTAGCTTTTATTTGTCCTATTTGTTATAATTAATAAGTGTTCGGCCACTTCTAGATATATAATTGTACGTGCCTCCAACTTTTATTTAACGAATATAACTTTGGTCATCTTGTCCCTCCAATACATATAGTAGCTTAATCAATCACATGGTAAGTTTATTTGATATGTGATAGTTTGCATGGTCATTAAGGCCACGTTTAATTTTAAATTTCCAACATAGGATTAATTACCAACGTTCTTGTAGAATCACCAAGGATCGATCACCTAATGGTTACTGCCTTAGTTCATGAGAGGTTTAGGTCTTTTTTTTTAAAAAAAAAAAATTTATAAAGGTACAATAATGCCTCTAGATTATCTAAATAATTGCAATTGAATCTTTTATGTTTGTCCGATTAACTCCTGTAAATAATATCACACGTAAACTAATAATTAATGATTTTTAAATCTCTCAGGATCGTGTACAAAATTACAGGAAAATAAGGTCAATAAGCTCAATCATAATTGTAAAAGCAGTTATGATCGAATGATGTCAATTCTGCCAACAATTATGATTTTTAAGAAATTCTAAGCCAAACAATACCCTAAAAAAATATGGTTGTTGGCCAATTGAGGTTGTACTTATCTCTAATATTAACGAGAAAAATAGATGATCCAAAAAAGAGATAAAATTTCCAAATTGAGTCGGGATATTCTTTCAATTCAGTTTATTATGTGATTTTTATATTCATTTTTAATAAAATTATAAGACATATGTTAATTAAAAAGATTAGGTGGAAGAAATTTCCTCAAATCCAATTTGAAAAAGAAAAAAAAAATTATTCTAAAAAAATTATCCGTTGAAGTTTGAACCATCCAAACCGAATAAGGAACAAATAAAATTTTTATCCATTTATCAAAAAAAAAAAAAAATCCAAAATCTGCTTTATCCTATAATTAAATTTTAAATTTGAGATGGCAAAAAATATCTCACGCTACTTGACCAATAGAATTGGGATAGAAGAGGGGAGTGACCAGTACTGACCATGTTGAATACGTTGAGACTTAGAACAGCCTTCCACGTCTTTTGCACCGACGGAGGGGTACTTTTCGTGATAAAGTCGAAATACAACACCAATTTGAGAAGGCGACGTAACCACTCGCTCGCAACGGCGCCGCAAGCACGGGTCCCCGCATCCCATGCATGCAGTGTTTGAGTTTGTTACCGGAGAGAGAGATTCTCGGGATTCAAGTATCGGAGACCCTGTAGGAGACGAAAACCGATTCGTTAAAACTCACTCGCCGAATGTAATTCGATTCTTATCCAAAGCCTCTCGAGATAATTAATGCATGCGTCCGATTAATTGAGGTAATGAATCTACCAAAACTACGAAAATTTTGAAAATCCAAGCCGCGAGAGAGAATTTAATTTTCTTGGGGAAAAAGAAAAATAAGAGAGAGAGAGAGAGATTGAGAGGGATAAACTTATCTGGATTGGATAAGTTTAATTTAGTCCAAATCAGTTTCTTCTTTTTCGCAATATTTAAGCGCAGCTGCACAGCGTATATATATAAAACCGTCTCTTCGTGATCCAAAGCTCACACCTACTCTCTAGATCTTCTCTCTTTCTCTGAGACTCGTTGCTCTGTTCATTTAAGCCTTCAAAGATGGTGAGCGCTGGACAAGCTAGAACCGTGGTCGGGATCATCGGTGTGTGCTCCAAAGCCCTAGCTAGCTATTATGGCTTGTCGTTTTGGTTGTGTTTCACTCCGTTTTGAATGAAAACTTCGCTGAGAAGAGAAGAAAATTTTCTTAATCTTTTGATTTTTCTCAGACCAGCTCTCTGAGTGTGTGTGTATGTGTTTTTATTTTATTTTATTTTTTAAAAAAATCTTGATATATCGAAGTGATTTTTCTTCGAGTAATCTGTCGTGTTTATTTATACGTACGCAAATCTGCTGTAAAGAGAGAGTGATAATATTGTATAGTGGTTTAGTGCTCCGCATATATATAATTCTATTCGTTTTTTTTGTTATTTGGATTCTTTTATGGAGATTTATTAAGAGAGCTTTGTGTGCTAATTAAGTGTCCTTTTGTTCTTAATCTCCTTGCAGGGAATGTGATCTCCTTTGGGCTATTCCTCTCGCCAGTGTAACCCCCCTCTCTCTCTATATCAATACTTATATTCATATCACCCATAGAATAAACAGAAAATATAATATGTTTTTTTATATATATGAGATACATTCTTTTTTTATTTATCTCTTGTTCATTTCCATATAAGAGATGATCAAATTTACTATATATGATTTTATAAATTTAATGATAGATTTACATATCTTTTTATAGAGATGGGTAAGATAATGAAAACAATCATTTTTCTTTTCATATATTTTATATTATTCAAAATATTCTTTATTTAAGGCTTGATTGTAATTATTTTTTTTTATTTATATATTCTAACAACCACAAAAAAAAAAAAATTATATGAATACCTATAGTAAATTTCTCTCTCTCTCTCTCTCTCTCTCTCTCTCTCTCTCTCTCTATATATATATAATATATGAGATAGTCATAAATGATAACACCATAAATAGCATGTGGCCTTGCGCATTTAATTTGTTGCTCATATTTGATCACATGAAAATTCTTCAGTTTGGTTTCCTCGAGAGGTTGCCTTTTTTGAAATACCTCTAATTAATAGATGCTTTTTTTTAAAAAAAAAATAATAATTTTACAGCCATATATAGTTAAGCTATTAATTGTTTACTTTAACTATATCCAAATCCATCCTTTATGTTATTATGATTTATGGAAATTGATTTCATGTCTCAATATATTCCAAAACGGGAAAAATATTTGGCATGAATTAATAGAGATTAAACAGGAAAAATTGTACGTACGTGTCAGGCCAACATTTTATAGAATCTATAAGAAGAAGGCAGTGGAGGATTTCTCGCCGGTTCCGTACATTGTAACGGTACTGAACTGCATGTGTTGGATATTCTATGGCATGCCTTTTGTTCACCCAGACAGCACTCTTGTGGTGACCATCAACAGTGTTGGGCTACTATTGGAGCTTATCTATTTAGCCATTTTCTTTACCTATGCTGCCAAACTTAAGAATGGACGGGTTCGTAATTTATTAATTTCTCGATCGATCTCTTAATTAAGTTTTTGTGATAATTAATTGTTAATATATATATATAAATGATCTTAATTAATCCTCTATACATATATTTACAGAAGAAGGTACTCATTGGGCTCGCCAGCGAAGTGGTTTTCGTGATAATCATTGTTGTGATAACTATGTTGGCCCTACACACTCACACCAAAAGATCTTTGATTGTTGGAGTCATCTGCGATATCGTCAACATTTTGATGTACTGTTCTCCTCTTACCATCATGGTACGTACGTATGTCTAATTATATTAATGTCGTCTCTCTTTCCATCCAATTCATGAATATCGATCGACCCACTTCATAAATATATATATAATTTATCTTGTAATATTGATTTTGACAGAGAAAGGTCATCCAAACCAAGAGTGTGAAATACATGCCATTTTATCTCTCATTGGCTAGCTTCCTTAATGGCGCCGTCTGGACTGCTTATGCACTCCTCAAGTTCGACATCTACATCCTGGTAATTAACTTCAATTTCGATTGCATTTTTTTTTTTTTCAATTTCAATTTCGATACATTAAGGAATTTAATTTAAGCTAAGCTTCTGGTATATATTCTTGCAGGTGAGCAACAGCATCGGTGCAGTCGCTGGCTTAGTCCAGCTCATACTATATGCAATTTTCTACCGTACAACTCCAAAAGACGATCATCATGGTTCGCCGGCGAAGCCATCTGAGGTGCAGCTGTCAAGCACACATTCAGCTACTAATGGAGTATGATATAAATTAAACACACATATATGCACCGCACCCTCTACCTGTGCCATATGGGTTGCTCGCTCTTAATTAGATTTTCTATTCTTTGTCCCTCTTTAATTAGTTCAACAATTTTGCAATGGAGCTTTAATCCTTTTGATTCCAAATTCTGGATTTAATTTCAAAGTCCTGGATATTGTAAATAGAGTATTAATCACCAGGTCCATGCAACATTAGATTATTTATTTGCCAGCAATTCCAAGGAGCCATGCAATTAATTCACAGCTAATTAAGTTTTATTTTGTTCCCAAAAAGTTTGGTTTTAATTAGTAAAGTCTTTGGGATTCAAAGGAAAGGCTTACCAGCACAAAAAAGAATAAGCGGCATTAAACACGATACTCATTCACCATTTTCTTTTTTTTTCTTTTTGTTATTATTGGGCTATACCCCCTCTCAAGGGACTAGGATAGTTTCCGGTTCAAATTAACCGGAAAGGATTCAGTCCTTTAATCCTTTAATTATTCTCATTTTTTTTTTTTAAAGAGAAATGGTTGTTGGACAAAGATGGGCCCTAGGAACTCTTTAAAAAAAATAAAAAAAAAACAATAATGCTACGTATGAAAAATTGGGACAAAATTAAAGAAAATTAAACAATAACATTTTCCTTTTTTAAAGACCGAATACTCTCTAATTTATTTGGATCCAAATTCTCCCTCAAGTCCCCTTGCATTAATTATTAGCCCACGACTTGAGACCCTATCAGATTGGGTGCCTGTTTGAGAATGAACTATATTGGGTCAAAAGCCCACCTTTTCTTGGGTGAGTGAAACCGTCCATAGCCTAGTTTTTCTTTTCTTTTTTATTAACAAAAAAAAAAAAAAGGTGTTGTGATGAGATATAAATGTTAAAAGTATTTTGTTTACGTATTTAACTTGAGAATACATAAATAACATCATTTGTTTAAATAAGAGTAATATAAGAAATTACACTTTTATTCAAGATAAAATAATTATGAAATTACAGTATGATTTTTAACGTTACTATCTAAAAAGATCTATGTTTCCTAACTTTCTTTGCATTTTTTTTTTTGAAAAAAAAATTAATACAAAAAAAACATGTCTTTTTTTGCAAAAAATAAAGTTCTGGGGCCCCATGACCACTTGCCGAACAAACTTCTCTGATTCTCTCCCATCCTTAATGGGACTTTATAGCACACTGACTCTCTCATGGCCCATTACCACCCTATACTAGTAAACTCTTATCAATGTTGTTCTCGATTTATATATATACATATATAAATTTACCTTTTTTTTTTTTTTTTGAAGTGATTGATAAATTTACTTTATTAATTTGGGGTGAACACAAAAGAAACATATATGATACTCCACTAAAAAATTTAAAAAGAGAAAAACAAAATGAGTTATTTGATAAAAGGAGTTATTTGATAACTTTTAAATGTTAAATAACGTGGCTTTTAAAAAAAAAAAAAAAAAAAAAAAAAAACGTAAAATTTAAGAACCCTAGAAGCATAATTTTCCCTAAATAAGGTGGAAAAACCGTGAGCGCAAGAAAAGTTTGAGATTTTACACGACTACACTGCCTGCGAATGCGAAGTTAAACGAGGATATCTAAAGAAGTGCTATATCTTATCCAAAGCGTGAGGATGGCGGCCCTTTCACAGCCATCTCTTATCTACTGGCTACTGCTATCCTCTCAAAAGCACAAATAGTCATCAGTTTTCTTTTTCTTAAGACCCTGATGTTATTTGTCTTGTGAAAATAAAAAGTCCAAATTTCCATGGCCGCCATTATCTTCACTCCAAAAATACCCACCACCAACCATATCCGCTTCCCATTTTCCCAAACCAACTTTTTGCCTCGCCGATTTGGACCCCGATGTTATGCTCAAAATCCTCATCAGCCTCACCTCCAAACTAGACAGGTATGGTTTTTGGATCTTGTTTTTTGTACCACATTGTGTTGAATTATCTCTGTCGGATGTATTTGAGATTTAGTTCAGCCAGATTCAATTGTTATTGGAACTCTTAAGTGGGTCAATTTATTAAGATTATGTCGTAGTGAATGTTTTACAAAGATCAAAACTTTGTACAAAATTGAAGATCCTGTTCTAGAGATTGGTGTTTAAAAATGACTTATTCTAAGCATTTCACTTAGCAGAAAGGGAGGTCGTTTTCCATGAAGGAGTGTGCGATTTCAATAGCTTTGGCAGTGGGGTTAATAACTGGAGTTCCTGCATTGGATTGGTCTGCAAATGCCAATGCAGCAACTAGTCCAGCTTTGCCTGATCTGTCTGTGTTGATATCTGGACCGCCAATCAAGGACCCGGGGGCGTTGTTGAGATATGCGCTGCCTATTAACAATAAAGCTGTCAGGGAAGTACAAAAACCACTCGAAGACATCACTGACAGTCTCAAGGTTGCTGGAGTTAGGGCACTCGATTTGGTTGAGAGGGTAATGTTTAAAATCCTAAATTTTCTTTTTGCGGTATCCATTTTTGGTTTGAGAAAAGCATGAGTAGAAATCAATTGACACTTACATTTCAATGAAAAAATGTAGAATGTGAGGCAGGCGTCTCGGACCCTCAAGCAGGGGAAAACTTTAATTATATCAGGGTTAGCTGAATCAAAGAAGGATCATGGAGTAGAACTGCTTGACAAGCTGGAAGCGGGAATGGATGAGCTCCAACGAATTGTGGAGGATAGGAATAGAGATGCAGTAGCACCGAAACAGAAGGAGCTACTTCAATATGTTGGAGGGTGAGTATTGTTGTAGCAACACTAGTTTTCTCTTTTCGTAAGTGTAGAGACAATTGGGTTTTGTTTTTTTAACTTTAAACCACACAAAGATCCATATGTCACACTATAACTCAAAAGAAGAACTCGAATGAGCATTGAATGGCCTTGTGTTTTCAGTAGTATTTTTTAATGTGATGCTGTGTCAAGATGGTAGACACAAAAAATTGGTAGTTGAATCAGTTATAGTTTTTGGCATTACTTGAAATTTTCAATCTGTCTGAGTTAAGTTAGGATGTATGAATTTCATATACATGTCACTCTGACCATGCAAAATTGACTTTTGGTTGTTACTTTATGTTGCTAGATATGATCCTAACTGTGAGAAAGATGTTTTGGGGAAGTACTGCATGTTGATAGCCTAATATATTTTTTAGACCTGCCGTTAAGTTTTTTTATGTTCAAAAAGTGCCTCATTTGCCGTACTCCAATAATAATTGGTTTATTCAGTCTCAAATGAGTTGCAAGGATGCTGGTTTATTTATAAGACTTGGAGAAGTGCGTGTTAGAAATTTTACTTCTGATAACTGTAATTGCTAATGAAATGGATGATGAAAGATGATTTGTAGACTGAGAGCTGGTCTGGTCTGCTTTGATTTATTTACAAAGAGTTACACAACCTATCATTACACCCACTATCTCAAGTTTTGGATCGAAATAATGTTGGGTTGTAGTACATACTATGGCTTGGTGGTGACGATTAATGGCTCCAACTATCTCCATTGTTCACTTGTTGGGCTAGATTCATATGCAACTGGATTTTGGCGCAGGTTTCTCTTAAAAAGTGGCATCGTAATTGATTTATTTGATATTCTTACCACTGATTGATCATCCCTCATCTCCTCGAAAGAATATTTTATTTTTTCACTTCGAATCTTTTAATTTGTCAACTATAGGACATCCATTCTTTTTTTCCCTTCAATTTGCTCAAAAGTTCAGCTCACCTGGTTTTGTTGTGATTGACTTGGTAACTTTATTTTGGGGGATCTTGGGCCTCATTATTATTATTATTATTATTATTATTATTATTATTATTATTATTATTTTGTGAAAATAGTATCATCATTGGTTTTGGCCTCGAACACATGTAATTTGCTTATTTCAGCAACCTTAGAGGATGCTAAAGTGTGTAATAGGTGTAGGTTCCAAAACAATGTCCAAGATTGAAAGTGCAATTAGCGACAATTCCCTTGTTATGAAGATTGTTCCCTAATTCTGTTAAGGAATGATTACGACTTCATACGTCTACAAGAATTGCATCCTAATATTTTGCAAAAAAATTGGGAAGGACTTGTATAAGTTAATCCTTTTAGATAAACTCCTTCTCATATATACCCTTGTCATTGACTGCAGCTGAGATCTTCCTGGGGCATTGGGTTTCTGCAGTGTTGAAGAGGATATGGTGGATGGCTTCCCATATGAAGTGCCTGAAGAATACAGAAGTATGCCTCTATTGAAGGGGAGAGCAACTGTAGAGATGAAGGTCAAGGTTAAGGACAACCCTAGCGTAGATGAGTGTGTCTTCCGTATAGTTCTAGACGGTTATAATGCCCCTGTAACTGCTGGGAATTTTGTAGACTTGGTGGAAAGACACTTCTATGATGGCATGGAAATCCAGAGAGGTAATGCATCTCAATTTAAATGCATGTGATTATTGCTTGTTCATAAAAGAATATATCTAGTTTTCCTGCTACCTTGGGACAGGAAGTTTAGTGGTTCAACTGCCATGATCACCATGATCAACTTAATTTTTTTTTCTATCCTGTTTGTGTGATTGCAAAAATACAATCAATGACACAATAAGTCGGACATATTTTTACCTTTGGACAAGCATAGATTGACTAATATTATATTCTGACAGCTAGCAAAAGATCTTACTGTAACATCATATATAAAACTAAAGTATATCATTACTTATCAAAAAACAAAACAACAAAACAAAAGTATATAGTCAAGATTCACTCATTCTGTTTTTCTGCCATCTTTTGCTATTTATACTGCAACCCATAGTCTAGTCAAATACTTCTAACTGTTAATCACCTTATAGATACAAATTTAGATTTAGTTATGCCTTAACAAAGCTTAGAGGAAGTTCCCTTGGATTTGCTGCAGCCGATGGCTTTGTTGTTCAAACTGGTGACCCTGAAGGTCCTGCAGAGGGTTTCATTGATCCCAGTACAGAGAAAACCAGGACAGTACCATTAGAAATCATGGTGGAAGGGGAGAACACACCTGTTTATGGAGCAACTTTGGAAGTAAGTTTCTCAAACTGTTTGGCTGTCTTTCTGTTTATAGTTACACATATGAGATGAAACAAGAAATCATAGAGAATAATGAATTTAAAACTAATAAAAATCATGGAATTAGCAGACAATGCCTCAATATTTTCCCTCTCTGTTATAGTGTATAATACAGAAAAAGATATTGAAGAAATTTTGATGAACTCTTTTAAATGCGAAGCACAACCTTGTCCTGCATTTTTTAGATATTGAGAAACTTGATTAACTTTTCTTCCTTTGTTTGCCACAGTTCAAATTACTTGATTACTTTAGTATTCTTTGAATTTTGTGAAGTCATTTCATAGATTACAGTACAAATATCCATGTTTCATTCAAACTTTGAGTATGTCCCTTCTTTTGTAATCCGGATTTGCTAAGCTCGGTACATGAGCTTCTAAACAAGGGTGCATTGAAGTGGTTGAAGGTATATGAGAGTTAACTCAGGTTGAATGTGGTGGCTGTTGGTTTGTCCACCTTGAGACGGAGTCGATCTCAGCATGACCATCCTCCTTGTGTTAAAGGGGCCTCTCTTCCACCATGGCTGGGTAGCTATATAAATAAACATTTTCAAATTGAAGTCTTATTCTTAGTCATTCCCTCCCTGTGATCAGTTATCTAAAATCATGCTTATGTCTGCCAGATGTTAAAAGTTTTTCCAATCACTGTTAAAATCTGTGTTTGCTACTGTTTGTTGGTCCCAGTTGTAACATGTGTGTATTTGGACAGGATATTGGTCTATACAAGGCTCAAACAAAGCTTCCATTTAATGCGTTTGGAACTATGGCCATGGCCAGAGATGTGAGCATTTGAACTTCAACATTGCTGTTCTCTTCATATATGCAGTGCTTTTGGTAATCTGACACGAAGGCTAACCAGATTATGTTTTTTGCATGTTTTCATTATAGGAATTTGAGAACAATTCTGGGTCCAGCCAGGTATTTTGGCTACTGAAAGAAAGTGAATTAACTCCCAGTAATGCAAATATATTGGATGGTCGGTATGCAGTGTTTGGTTATGTGACAGAAAATGAGGATTATTTGGCAGATCTCAAGGTTGGTGATGTCATAGAGTCCATTCAAGTTGTCGCCGGCTTGGATAATCTAGTCAATCCAAGCTACAAGATTGCTGGGTAGTTACCTTTCCATACTTCTAGTGTTAAATACTGCATATGAGAGTTTATTGCTCACTTCCATTAAATTTGTTAATGGAGAGAATAATTTATGGGGTTCCATGTTTAAATTTGTATTTTTCCTTCAGAGGATTCGGTAATTGATAGTTTGGGAGAATTTTAGCATCTGAATTGACAAGGTGCTCTTGTAAGACTACTGATTCCAAGATCAGATTCATTTCATATTACATGCATTTTGATATTCACTTTTTATTGATGGGATGTAAGAGCATCTACAACAAATGCTTTATATGGCTGATAATAGTTAAATATAGTTATTATCAGCCATTTTGTTCCTCTAGCAGATAGTAAAGTATTAGGCATTTTGCTACAGTAATTTCACTGTAGCTCATTGAATGAATAAAATATTGAAGGCAACTGTTTACTTTTTGTTTCTTTATTGATTTCTCTCTCTCCTTCTCCCTCAACGTTCCAGTCTCTCTCCCTCCCATCCTCGCCTGCTCCGTCAAGCAGCTCTAAATTAAACTCCAATTCCTTGTGTTTCATGAAAGGAAAGATCAATAAACTCAAAGTCCTCGATTTCTTTAGTTTCTTTCACAAACCCACTTGTGTTTTTGGGTGTCTGGGTTTTTCTTGAAAGATAAAGACTTTCAAGACAAACCCATGAAAGAGGTGAATCCTAGTGCTGAGCCCATTGGGCAGAACCTGATAAAACTGATAAGCAATGTGTTTCTCAGTTTTCGTGTTCTCAGTTCTCGTATTTGTAGTAATTTCCATCACCTACCAACCCCAGATCCATGGCTGGTTGGAGAAGAAGGGCTTTGTGGTTTGAGAGAGTTGAGAGAGAGAGAGAGAGAGGTGATGGGTGGCTGTGATGGTGTGGAGGGAAAGAGAGGAAAGGGAAGAAAGCGTGGCAGAGGCAGCCATGGGGGCATAGTGTGGACTGTGGAGAGAGAGAGAGGAGAGGGGAGTGAGCGAGAGTGGGAATAGAACGGAATAAAAAAAAGGATTGAAAAATAATATTTTAAAAAAGTAGAGAATGAAATCGATAATGTGTTGAAAAATGAGTAGACAAAATAAAAGGATGACTTTTTGAGTAACTAAAATAGCTCTTGTTCTTGGGGATGCTCTAATATTATCAAAGATATATTTCTCAATAACATTAGTCATACAATTTTCTACTTAAGAAAAACTCTAGATGCTAAGTAGTTCTATAATTGACTCTGCATGACCAGTGCTAGAGAATGATAATGGTACGTTGTGACAGTAATTTTCCAAAATTAGTGATAGATGAAAGTTCATGTTTATTAACTACAAAAATGTACCTTCAGAACTGGGATGAAATTGGGGAAGCTATTTGGGCATTGCTGAACTTGTTTTGGCTAGCCCTATTGATGCAATATACATAGCTAGAGCACGTGATGCTCGAGTATTTTATTGTTTAGGGTGATTCTCAAGTTGTTATTTTTGCTTTTCTTACCCTGGATCTCGTTGGATTGGCAATTGAATTCATTCATCCCTGAAGTTCTTGGGCTTTTGAACCTCATTTCAATCTGGTCGTTTCGAAAAATTCATCACAGTGACAATTGGATTGCGCACAATTTTGCTAGACTAGTCTTAGTGGAAGCATTCTTATAATTCGTCCCTTCCCCCAATTGTTGTAGTCTCTATCATTGATTTAAATCCCCACAGGTTCCCGTTCTTGTTCCTTTCCTTTAGTTTAGTTCTTTGTTTTCTTTTGTGTGGTTGTTTGTATTTGCTCAAAAAAAAAAACAAAAAACAAAAAAAAAAAAGTCTAACATACTCTCTTTAAATTATCATTCAATTGACAATATCTCCCTAAACTTTCAATTGTGACAACATTTTCTTCAAACTACCAAACAATTGTCAATATCCTCCAATGACGAAAATACCCATAAAAAAATAAAATAAAAAATTCTAAAAAAAACTGCAACTACAAATTAAAAACAAAAAAACAAAATTTTATTTTTTTAAAAAAAATACTACCACCCAATTGGCCAAATTCAAAATAAATAAAATATTATAAATATTTTCGTTTAAAAAAATTACATTTTTTTAAAAAACATTATTGTTTACTTTTTTTTTTCGAATTCATATATAAGGGCTAGAAAAATAAAATAAAACAAACAAACAAAAAAACAAGCAAACAAAATAAAATTAAAAAAAAAAAAAAACACTACCATCCAATTGGCCAAATTCAAAATTAAAAAAATTATAAAGATTTTCATTTTAAAAAATAAATAAATAAATAAAATTTCGAATTCATAAGGGTATTTTTGTTTTATTAAAAAATTTGTAGGGTCATTTTTGTCTTTTTGTTAGTCTTGAGATTGACATTGACAATTGTTTAATAGTTTCGAGGAGGACATTGTTACAATTGAAAGCTTAAAAAGACATTGTCAATTAGATGATAGTTTAAAGAGGGTATATGAACTTTTCATAAAAAAAAAAAGTCTTGAATTCCGCAAGTGAATTCTTTTGATGAATTCTAAAGTTACAACTTTCTAGTTAAAAATGGGGTTCTCTGTAAGGTTGGAGAAGCAGTGATGCGAACCAATTAGTCAAAACACAGGAAAAATGATAGATGGACTCGTTCGAGGGAGTCGTCACCTCCAATGACTACTTCGAGTGAGTCAGAACTCCCAAATACAGATACTGTATTATACCAAACTATAATCTTCAACATAATCTTTATTCATCTACTAACTTTCTTAAATAATACAGCAATTAAAATAGATTAGGAGTCTATCACAGATAGACTTATTCTCTTCTAACTCTCACCGGAGTTTATCACATCAGCTTGAGAGTTGTTTATTACTACACTACTACTTACCCTAATATATCTCTTCTCAGCAGATAAAATATTTATTCTACTACTAATATTATCCTTAGAATTTGAGGAAAAACTCTATATTTACTTTTTCTGGACCTGGGAATTGATTCCAAAATGGAGGCACACAAAGTTTACTAGTGGGGAGCTTCTTATGATGGGAATAGTTTTGTGGCTTCGGCCAGCTTTATACCTCCTTTTACCAATGGGGCATAGAACTCCAAATTGCTTTTTCTATGATGGGAATATTGATATCATATGATTCCTTGATCTGCATCATCTGATTGTTTTTCGTATCTTTCATTGATCATCATGCCTCGTCTGCAACTTTGGTGTTAAGAATATTTACAATACCTTTTTTTTTATAAGAGGGAAGAAAAAAGACTGAAAAAGAAAGTGTCCAATATGGCTAGTGCTCCTATGGAGTGACTAATATGTTTCATTGCAATAACACAATATTATTTGTAACTATTAAGGTGCATTTTGTCGCATAATCAAAATATACGAGGAATAGGAATTTAATGTTAAGAATATTTACAATACTTTTCTTTCACCTCCACTAGGGATGATCGGTCACCCATTTGGCTGCTTTGGAGGTGGTTCGGCCACTTCCAACTAGCCAAAGGGGTGGTTCTCCCCCCTCCCCCTTCCCTCCACACGCCCCATGACAAAATCGTTTATCAAGCCCAACTGTGCACCTCTGCTAACCTTTGTATCTCTCTTTCAACTTCTTCCCAAATGATTAAGAAATTTCATTCTATAAATAACTCCTTTAGAGATTCCAATGTCATTAGAGACCCTTATTGCACTGTATTTATTGATTATTTCTGACTCTCTCATTCAACCAACGAATATACTTTTCACAAGGTAATAGCCTACAAGTTTTAGCTTTTAGCCACATGGATGATTTAGTCATCTCCTTTGATCAAATGAGTTTCAGTTGAGGATGACTGAATCAGTCTCATCAACTAAAAAGGGCGGTTCGACTACCCTATGCAAAAGGACAACAGTGAAGGCTATAACAAGATAAGAGCTCAATAATGGTGGGAGGTGGTGGAAGAGAGAGAGAGAGAGAGAGAGAGAGAGAGAGGAGACAATGGATGAAGAGGTGCCTAAAAATGAGATGCAAATTTTTTGTCTATGATAGATGACATGGTTGATTCTAGGCCAATATTAAAGCGATCGAACCACTATACCCTAGATATTGTACAGAATCTCAATATGCCGATATGAGTTGGTGAGAACAAAATCGAGTGGCGGGTAATTGGCCACATACAAAAAGATTAAGTGGCCAGCTACAAGTGAAACCATTGATAGTGACCTCTAAGTGACCGACTGTAAGAAAATGACAACATACTATATGCAAAAGTTATATATAATAAGAGTAACAATATTCTATTAACACTCATTTAATTTAGTTGACAGAACGTGTTTTAAGTAATTTCTCATATCAATAACTTAAATAATAATAAAAACAAAAGGAAAAATGATTTTTAGTTTTGGTTTGAAAAACGTGTTTTAATGTAACATAAAAGTAATAAATGTTTTTTTTAAGTGAAATTCACTTTGAAAAAGTGTTGTGTTTGGATTAAACTGTTTGTTAATGGTTTCAAAAAATTGTGTTTTTTATTTTAAAAACAGAAAAATGTTTTCAAAGTTGTTATTAAACAAGGTAGGATATTAAATTATCACTTATTCTAAAAGCTTAAGCTTATAAAAAATGATAAAAATCATTATTATTTATTTAATATTTTAACAATTCCCCTTATATATGAGTTTAAACTCTCTCTTAATAAGTAAAATATTTGATTGAAATTAGAAATGAATTGAAGGATACAAGTGAGATGCAACACATGAAACATTTGTATCATATTAAATCATCATTTATCCTAAATGCTTACACTTACAAAAAAAATGATAAATTTAATCATTATTATTTATTTAATATTCTAACACCGGAGAAAGCAGAACACAACGCGATCCGAGCAAAACTAACACTAGGACAAGGCATATTGTTTCCTCAACATTTAGACAACTTCAAAAAGGACATGGGAAACAAATATGATCAAGCATAGCAGTTCCTAACGTCCACTTGAGAAAAGTCACCATAAAGTTCTCAAGATTGTGCGTGTGCATGGGCACACACCCACTTGTTAGAACAGAACATACCCATGATTATATCCATTGAACTACCATTATATATGAACTACTAGGGTTTTTTCGAAGTAGGCTAAAGGATGAGAAAGAAAGAACTGCTTTACAAAATCTATAGTACTCCAATAAGGTAACAGATATTGGAGAGCCTCTCTTAGCCTATAGCCTCCACAGTTTTGTTTTCCCTTTAGTTTCAATCTGTTTAAATTGAATAAGATACAAAATGAATTTCCAGAACCCTGTGTTGCATATCATCAGAATCGCTTTGCTTGGAGTTAAATATTTCAAGGCCCTCGATACCTGCGGAAACACAAACAACCCTGAGGCTGATCAATTGGGATCATACCTCCACCCTTTGACGTGTCAATGGCCTCCAACATGGCCACTACCTCATCCATCTCTGGCCGCTTGTCAGGGTTAGCATCCCAGCATCGCTTCATTACATTTGCAAGAGAGCTTGGGCAGCACCGGGGAATCTCGGGCCTCAGATTCTGCAGTTTGATATAGAAGCATATGGAAGTTTAACTTCCTTTTTTAGCTTACAACTCTAATGATGGCTGACACAATTGTTGTTTCATAGAAAAGATCACAGCCATTAGTTTAAAGAAGTACAGTACAATATTAGTAACAGCTACAAATGATTTTTTTTTTCTTCCTCTTATACATTAGCATATTTTGTATGCAATACATTTTTTTTTCTCACTTATCAAGAAAGTATATTCTTGGCAACCAGGTATATTACCAAGAGCAGTTACATTTGTTTTTATTGTTTAGATGATTTATAATTTTTTATAATAGCTGTTAGTATTAGTTCTATGCAAGCAGAAGCATCTGGCATATTTTGTCTACCTGGCGAACAACAGCTGATGTTACTTCTGAGAAGCTGAGGTCCGGGTACGGCATGTCACAACAGTATATCTCCCACAAGCAGATACCAAAACTGTACACATCACATTTCCTATTATATGGGTTGCCATTGAGAACCTGCCCCATCCAAAGTAATTAGTGATAAGTTTAGATGCTTAAATGCTTAAGATCTGAAAGGATATCCAAACCATTTCCTAAGCAAAGCTGAACTAAGCACTGAAAAAGGGAAACATTAGTCGACACCAAAGCTAACCATCATGTCCAGACCCACCCAAAAGTGAAAGTAGAATCTATTCGCCTTTTGTTTCCTTGCAATACAGCAAAGAATGCTAAAATTCATAATAGGTAGCAGTTGCTAAATAACAGAAGATGGCTCATGCTTTGTGGAACCAATTAGAATCCAGTGCATGCCAGTAATTGAAACCTAGCAAGGTAAGCAGCATTCACACCCTTCTAGGGCTTAATTAACAGGTCACCTCACACAGAAGCAGAGGCCACTATGATGACTTAATTGATGAAACACACCCCAATGGGATAGCAAGCATGCACACAAGAGAGAGAGAGAGAGAGAGAGAGATTGTGGTTTGTCACAGAGTTCAATTTAACGCAAATCAAGTGTATACCTCTGGTGCCATGTAACCAAGGGTTCCAGTCTCGCCAGTCATGTCATTAGGATTTGAAGCCTCAACACGAGCAACTCCAAAATCAGCTATTTTAACAGTACGCGTCTTGTCCAGGAGCATATTCTCTGTTTTAACATCTCTATGGACGATCTTCTGCAAATGAAGATAACTCATCCTATACAAATGGAAGATAATGATGAACCTTGCATTAGAACTTTTGATATAAAACAACTTGAATTTAGTCTTGAAATGTGAAACCTTCAATACATTCAACAGATTTGAAGAATAAAAGCAAAAATAAAGAAGGGATGTAGGGTTTGACCCTCTTGCAAGATCCAGGGCAAGTTGAACAACTACTTTGAAAGCCAGCTTCCTTCTTCGGTTCTTTATGAGGTAAGATTTTAGTGCACCCCCAGGGCAATATTCCACAACAACACAACAAACGTTACTCGGCATGCCAATGTGGCCATTATCTGTTTGTAGGTTTAGCTCTGAAGTACCCATTGTTGCCCCTATAAACTGCAAACAAGATTTGGATTTTGCATGAATCAGTAAAGATAATTTTCTTGGAAATGTCTGGACCTATTTAAGGACTGGGACAGAAGAAGAAAAAAAAACGTAACAATGACAACCCTCTATTTTAGCATATACTGGGGATACTTAACAGCATGTCATGCAGGCCCTAAAATAAGACACCATTTTTGTGTTCTAACACTCACGCTAGAGTCCATCTTGTCTTAATGCAGTATCAGACATATCCTATCCATTTTTGACTGATGAGGTAGTAGATGTACTGGTTGCATAAATCTAAAACAAGCAAATTTAAGAAACAGAGAATGCAAAAGAAATACATGAGGGGATAATGTACCATTATGCTACTTGAATCTTTGTCTTATGGAAATCTTACACGACCAATGACAACACAGTCCCATACCTTATCTGAACTTAAGTGCTGTTTCACCCTCAAAAAGAAGGAAACTGAAAGTTTTATTTTATTTTATTTTTTATAAATAAAATGAAGGAAACTGAAAGTACTTCACCAAGTATTTCAAGAATTTATAAAAAAGAGATATATTTTGAACATGCCAAAGCATCCTAGAACTAGAAATCTAAACAGGTGAAGATTTAACGAAAGAAATTTTTTTATTTGTTTAGCTAGATAAAAAATTTAATTTTCACAACAAAAAATGAAAATTTAGAACTTAAGGTATTCTGCATCTAAGAATTCGGAGTTCTTTGCAGAAACTATCTAGAAATCTAACCAGGTGAAGCATTAAAAAGAGTGAAATTTTTAGTTGTTTAGCTAGATATGAGATTTATATTTTATAACTAAATATAGAAAAATTGTTATGTTTGTGCAAGACAATGTAAAAGCTCAATGAAGAAAATATTTTATGGGACCCACTTTCGGGACACAAGTCCCCAGGTGTTTGCTCTAGTATTGTAATAATATTACCTTTGTTACATTAGGATGGTCAAGCTTGTGCCAAACAGCAACCTCTTGTGTAAAAGCTGCTCTAAGAGAAGCTATTTCAGCCTCTGACCTGTGGCCCTCCTCCCCCCAATCAAGAAGTTTAACTGAGAATGAGAAAATGAATGATTTTACTTTGAATTTGACTCACAGTATGATTCTAGAAGAACTCTTAATTTAATAACCAAAACAACAGCAATTATTAATGAAAGATAAATAAGTCTTATCAAACATTATGTGATACATAGCATATCCAAAATTAGTTATGGTTTGATTTGTCCAGCCAACCCAAAATGGTTGGTATGCGGCTTTTGTGAGCTGAAAAGATGAGCATCCATCTGGCAGCATCACATCTTGCCAGTAAACACAAGTCACCAATATCAAGTTAATCACTTTTAATTCCCAGCTCTTTACCTCCACAAAGAGAGTTAAGAAATGATTGCAGATCAGTAATAAATTAGGACACATGAAAGTTCAAGAAAAGAGCAACTTTTTTTAATTTAATGCAGGTAACTGCCAACTCAACTCAGCCCCGTGAATCACGGATTCTGTAAGTCTAAATCTACAAGGGTCAATCACAAACCACTCATGATTATCTATCCAGAAAAGAAGAAAAAAAAAAAAAGAAGAGAAAAAGAAAAACCCAGGTAGCCATTTAATGAAAGAAGCACAACACCATCCCTCTAGTTAGTTGCTGAGAAAACTCAGGGATAGGAAAGAAAGTTAGTTGCAATCTTATGTTTCCTGCAGCTTGTCTTCAAGAATGAAGTCACTTTGACTAAGCATACCAACAGATGGCATAGTAAAGTGAAAATTGTTGTTTCCTGAGTCCCAAAGTATAAAGTTGAATATATTTTCCTGAATTTCCTCATCAAAAAATCAACAATGGAGAATAAAGAATACTGATACTGAAATTGAGGAACTAGCAACAACAAATCCAGTAGATACCCTCACCAGCTAAGCCAGACAAAGGCCTAATGTGAAAGTAAAACCCCGCCAAATAACACTCAGCCTTAGCCTCTTCCAAATGAAGAGGAGAAAAGAGTTCCCTAATGACCAACATTTTGAGCTACTCTTTGCTTGCCACTTGTAGGAAAATGCGATATTTGCTTGCCTCTAAAAGCAAGAGAAGTTAATTAAGCAAAATTACTTCAAAAAAACCAAGCCGTTTCAGTCAGAAAGACCCAAAATCACACTTTCTAGCAATATAAAAGTATAAATCCACAGAAAATCCCTAAATGGTGTGCCACAAGAACAACCAAAATGAGAACCTTAAAATGAACAAATGAGACGATAGTACACATGGAAATGAATTGGTATTCTCAAGTAAGAAAAAAACTTGAGAAATGGGTTTGTTCATTTTCCCAAATGGAAATTTACAGAACAAAAAAAAAACAAGAAAAGTTAAAAAATTAAAACTCCAAAAAACAAAAACCAAAAAAAATCCATTACCAGCAACGTCTTGGCCATCGTAAATGCCGCGGTGAACGGTGCCGAAAGTGCCACGGGCTATGACGCCCTTGATGATAAGCTTGGAGGGGTCAATCTCCCACTCATGCCTGGTGACAGTGGGCCTTGCTTCTTGTTCTTGTTCTTGTTCTTGTTCTTGTTCTCTGTTCTTGTTCTTCTCCATAGTCCATGCCCTGTTCAGATGCCTCTGAAGCTGCTCGTCCAAGCTCTTCAGATCTATCTGATCCGCCCTCACATACCCACCTCCGCTTTCACTCTTCTCCTTCATCTCTCTCTCTCTCTCTCTTTCCCAGCCTCCGTTGGTTGTTTCAAAGCGCAACCGCAGAGACCACCACTAACGTGCTGTTTCTGATTGATGGTTTTGGTTCGTGGGTGCTGTTTCACTTAACTACTGCTGACTGCTAAGGATTATAATGATGTCTGTCCATTAGTAGAACTAGTGTCTCAGTATGAGTTATTATAGTATCTCTCCCCCTCTCTCTCCCCCCATCGTCCATGTGGGCACATGGATTTTGCCTGAGCACGACGTGTGTTTCTGACCCACCTCTCTCTCTCTCTCTACCTGTTGTTGTTATTTTATGGCATTCACGGTCAATGTACCTTTTTCTATAAAGACTGCCACAGTCCCCCAAATGGCTATCTATATTTCACTGGGAGAGCAGCAGTTGGTACTTTGGAACTGGTGAAATGGAAGTTGGAAAGAGGGGGGGTAGAGGTTGGTTGGTTACTTGAATTGGATAATTCCAATCTCGGCTAGTCAACACTGCGTTATCTTACCATTCTACAAACATGATTGATTGTAAAATTTAGTGTGAAAATCGAACAAATCTATCTATTGGTTCACGTATGTGAGAGTTTGAAGTCTTCTATATAAACAAATATTCAAATTTGGCAACAAAGATAAATGAGCTAACTCTTGAGATTTGACGACTGACAGCATTCTTATCTGGTTAGCCAAATGTTTTCGTGGATTACTGCGATACTAAAACCGGAGCATAAGAAATGTATTCGGCTCAGGCTCAGCAGTTTAGATAAATATTTGATGAGCAGTAATATAAAAATAAAGGATTTTTTAATCTCTAACAATCTCTCTCCTCTCAATAAAGAATAAAGAAATCATTTAAAAATAATATTTAAATATAATAGTAAAAAGTAGATAAGATAAAGAGACAGTATTTTGAAAAATTGGGTAGCTGAAATAGAAAAAAATACAATTGTTTTTATCTAAAATGAAGAACAAATACGTTGAGTTGAATGTAATGCTCTTAGAATATGTGGGTTATGTTTATAAACCCAAGAAGAGCACGACCACTACGGTGTTATTAAGTTGATATTTTTGATACTATTTCTCATGATTTGGAGAAATACTAGCCATATTTACACTATTATTTTAAATGGATTAATTAAAATTATAATTTGAACTCTTCAAAATAATTTATAAAACTCAATCTTATCTGATAAGGAATCAATACCTAATTTAACCCCGGTAATATTTTTCACAATCGGATATATATGGGACTTTACTTTATGAGCCGGCACAAATTACCTCTTTTGTTTTGAATCTCGGGCCAGAGTAGGGGGTATACAATGAGCACTTCTAGATAAATAAGTATAAATTCTCGAATGAACTTTTTTTAAAAAAAAAAAAAAAAAATCTGGGAAAATTCTCCAATGAACTTGTTCATAATAAAAGCTAGAAGATAGAATGGAAAACTGGTGGTCAATGACCTATTTGACCAAATAGCATTTCTTGTCTTTTATCAAAAGAAAGAACAAGAAGCATAGAGTGTGAGTTTTGAAAGTAGAAGGCACTCAAGGGTGGGTTGGGATGGAATTCAAATTGTAATTATACCAAAAAATAATAATAGAGGTATTGGTCAAAAGCACCTGTTGGACAATAGCAATCAATGTGTACCATTTCTTTTCAATTGAATTAATGCTCAAGATTTTTATTCAACTCCAAAAATCTCCCTTTTTTCTTTCATTTCTCTAAATTTCATCATTATTATTGAATTTGTAAGTTTCACACATATGAAACTCACATAAATTTATAGATCTAATAGTCATGATGATATTTAGAGGGATGAGAGGAGAATTTAGATAACTTTTTTAGCATATCCTTATCCTTAATATATATATATATATATATAAGGAAATAGCAAGAACTTGCTATTCCTGCCGAGCCAAATCACTGCACTTAAATTGCTTTTGCCATTGTGCTTATATTGCTTGTTGCAATTGCTTCTTTCAACTTGTCCACTGATCCAATCGAAAAACATATCGTCACTCCATGGGATATATATATGGATAGCAAGTTTTGAATCATGATCGGGTCAATCACGGACGGAACCAGAATTTCTCATTTGGTAGAAGCCAAAATATGAATGGTAGACCAAACTTAATTTTAATAGAGATCAAATCTCATTTTTAAGCCTATATATTTGGTCCCTTATTTAATATGATTTACTTAAATTATTTTTTAAAAAAAATAAATAAATCTGTAACACCTCAATGTCACATCGAAGAAAAGATAAATAGTTCACACAAAGTTGGTAAATTATAAAGGTATTTATGGGTACTAATCTCACATGGATTCTTTACTAGATAAGACTAAACTTTGTAAATAATTCTAATAAAGTTTGGAGTCATAACGTAGAAGTAGCTAGCGTATTTTGCTACAAAATCTGCTAATCATATCATTGCATCTAATTGTTTATTTTTTCTTCTTTTTGTTCCTTCAATGCAAAAATGCAAAGTGTAGAATCACACATTGATACAATACATTATACTTCACATATGGCAAATGGATGGCCAAGATTCTGGGAAAAAAAGTAATTTGTGGCTACTGACTGGCTGGGAAGAAAGAGAACTTGGTGTGAGTGGTCAAGGATTCTTCCTGTCTTCCATACTGGAGTGGAGGAGTTCAGCTACATGATTATGATTGCATACTATTATAATACAAAGATATACAGGCAGGCACTAAAGGAGATCTCTATAATAAAGGGAAACAGTCGGTTGATATGGGGAAGGTTGGATTTTGAGATACTTTAAACGAACTAAGCAATGCAAACTAGACCTTTAGCCTACTTTCATGCCTCCCAAAACCCTAGCTTATGAAGCACTAAATGTAGGGACGGAACCAGGAGTTTTCCTCTAAGGGGGCTAAAAGTATGAATGAGAAATCAAGCCTAAAAATATATATTTATTGAATTTAATAAAAAAAAATATTCAAAACAAATGGAGGCAATGGCCCCTTGTCTATAAGTAGTTCCATCCCTGACTCATGAATGGCATTTACATATGCATAAGGTTGGATTGGAGGTAAAGGTACTTCAATTAAGGAATTAAATAAGAAGTTGAGCCACTTTGTTATGCTCCAAATGAGTGTTGTTCCCACCAAATAAAGAAAATCATAGCTTAAAAACGTAATATAATGGCAAGTAGCTCTGAAACACTAGTTAGACAAACTTGCTGATATGGGGAAGGTTGGATCAGATGTACAGCTACTTCATGTAAGTAATCAAATAAGAAACCTTTTTTGTCACTTTCTTATGCTCCAAATGATTTTCCATCAGCAATAAAGGCGACATGCGGCCCTGATCTTAAGTACAGTTTATGCAATCTCAAACTAATTTATAGTTTTCATGCCATTGTTGCGGGAGACAAGAACCCTTCAAATAAAGCAGAAGAGAGATTCTGATCTTTGATGCTTTGCATCCACCATTCCATGTGGCTTCCTTTTTTATTTTTCCTTCTCTCTCTCTCTCTCTCTATTTTTTTTTTTTTTCATTTGACAAAACTATAATAATTAAGATAAAATTCTCTCTAATTCTTGAAAAAAAAAAAAACAAAACCATCATGAAACTCTGTTCAGAATGACAAAGATTGAAGGATTGAGATCTCATGTAATTCACTGCAGAAATCTTCTACAATTGTGAGATACTCCGACGGAGGCCGGTCCATTGCTTGAGCAGGAAGCCACTATTGGAAGCCCCACACAAATGCAGTCAAAGATTGAAAACAGTATTTTCTTGGCTTCAAGAAGTTTGTCACTCATTGCATTTTTCAAGATTACTTTCTACTGGTGTACGTGCTTTAGAAGCAGTAAAACTGTAAAAGTACAATTTTGAACTCTGGCATTTTTTAAAAAAAATAAAAAAGAAAAAGAAAACGTTATTGAACAGCAATGAAGAATGTCTAGCAAATCATAAATGATGCATTTGCATTTGCATTTGCATTTACTTCTACCCAGCCGACACTGGGGCATCCCCTGCTTTCTACCCAACCGACACAAGGATTATTCTTAAGAATTTTGCGTCTCTGCCTGAAGAATTTTTTACCTACAGAAACTGATTGTATTTTCTGTAAGTTTGAAACTCAATAATTAGAATGTTTTTACATGGTTGGTCCCATCAGTGGCTGGCCCAAAATAGGCTGAAAAGCCTCTAGAGTCCCAGCTAGTGGACCGAGAAAACATGTACTAAAGATTTTGTGCACCATCTTTCCCATGACTGCAGGCTGCAGGTCTGGTGAAAACATGCCCGTGAGTGAAGCCTACACTTTTTGACTTAATGCAGCATCAAAAGAAGAGGACGGTCACACAGAGAGTCGAGGGTCACGAGGCCAGATCAGCTCCATTGGTTTTCTAAAGGTGGCATGATAGAGATCTCAGAGACCGGGCAGTAATTCCCGTGATATATCAGCAACCTCACTCTCAACCCTCCTTCCCAAAGAAAACCCATAACCACACTTGAATTTACACAAACCCCATCAAAATTAGCTGCAGAGTTTGGAGGAAAGTGAAAAGCATTAGCAATGGAAATTTTATGGCTTTAGAATTAGAACTATTGAGAGAATGACACCATATATGATTGCATAGTGTCCATTTGACAAAAGACACCCCTTATTTGCTGTTTGAAAATGTAAAAAATTCATGTTTTTAAACTGTCATTTTTTTCAAACGCACTTCCAAACAGAATACCTTATGAAATTTTGTTTAAAAACGCACTTCCAAACAATTACATCCTTCTCTTTTCCGATTGTATTGATTCCCACATATGATTATATACCGAGTTATGCTTGGTGTCCTGTCCAACCCTATCTAACTTGTTAGTAATTTTTTTATTTTTTTTTGTTGTGGGATTGAACTTGATAAGACACAAGCATAACTCTTACATAATTTGGCCCTCTAGTCATCTTCGTTGTTGGCTTTCGTGTAAAGAATATAATTTATGTTTCATGCTTAACAGCCCAGTCAGAAGAACAAAAACTTGTTTAAGTTGTACACGGATTTGAAACAAATATTCATAACGCCACTAAGCTTCCACCATATCCAACAGAGAGAGACTCGTCAAACTTTGGGTATATCTTTAAATGGAAGGTTGATGCTTCATTGATATTTGCTTGATTACAAGTTCAAAAAATGACTCTAATATACATATCTATGGTTCCGGCTTCTATGCTGTTAAAAAAAGAACAGCATATCTGCAGTAAAACAACGGATGGTGAAGATTGAATGGCAGAAATTTTAAAGCATACGAAGTCGCGTGCTTTAAAGTAACTAACAGATCCATTTAATTAAAAGTTGCTAAAAAACATTTCAAGTTTTAGATAACAGCTTTCTTCAACCTCTCAATCTCTCTCTGATAATGTGCTCTGGCCTCTGTGTCTTTAAGTGGTCTGAGTATTTAACTTAAAGGAAGCCATCCTAGAGAAAAGGGGGGCTGTGAAATATACTGCAGCAGAGAAAGCAAGGACCATATCCAAACCGACACTGACAAAAACGAAAGCAGGGAAAGAAACAGATTTATATACATTCACTAAGCAAAAACAACACAGATTGATCTTGATAAATATTCATTACAATTTTTGTGTCTCGAGCTCAAAACTGTGAGTTCCAGGAATGGTGGATTAAGAACAGAGAAAATAACCATCTATAACCTTCCTCCAAAAATCCAGGGTGTGCCTCTTGAGATTCCAGCAAATCTTCGGCTGGCTCACGTCCCTCACCATCTTTAATTTATTAACTACTGAAAGACAGGGCACATGATCAGAGAGAGCGAGAGGTTGAAGAAGGCTGTTATCTAAAACTTGAAATGTTTTAGCACTGTTTAATTAAACGGATCTGTTAGTTACTTTAAAGCATGCGACTTCGTATGCTTTAAAATTTTTTCCATCCAATCTTCACCATCCGTTGTTTTACCGCAGATATGTTGTTCTATTTTTAACAGCATAGAAGGTGGATCCCATATATTTATATTTGATTAATTCTTTTTATGGGAAAAAAATATATAGAGGCAAACCACCACAGGTAACCTTATAGACAGCGTCTCTTCCTCTCCGGCGTTGCATGCACTTGTGCTTTAATCCCGTATGTCCGTAACTGGAAATTTTCAAAAGCCTCAGAGATTGCACCCACCTGTAATTTGGAATAGGGAAAAATGGAATGTTACTGCAAACAGAATAAAAGTAGAGGAATGTTGTGATCAAACCGTGATAGCTTTTTAAGTCTACAGACCAGTTCAGGCTTTTTAGAATACACCCTCACTATCTTATCTTGGTATGATGTAGGCAGCAAGTGACTAATGCGATCATCAGATATTGAGAACTTATCCTCGCTCTCATAATCCTGAGTACAAACCAAACCTGTTAAAATGCTACAAAGAAATCCTACAATAGAAATCAATCAAACTTAATACAAATGCTTCCCTTTCTTACCCTCTTTTTTTCAAGAAAATTACATTCTATCTAACCAATATTTTCCCACATTGATTTTCTTCAGAATAGCTTGTACAATAGGAGATTTATAATTATCATAATTATCCCCCAAAAAACTTAAAAACTGCCTGCTAATTTAATGTGTTTTCTCAATGTTTTCTTCAACTAAAAGGAATTGAATTTGAAGTTTGAACTAGCACATGGCTATGGCAATTTTCCAATAAACAAAAAAAAAAAAAAGTTATCTGAGGAAAAGTTTTGAAAATTGAGTCACAGTTTGCTTTGGAAATTGATTTACATTATTTGCAATCTTCAGAGCAGGTCAGAGATGTTGCTTACCAAAGATCAGATAAAAGCACATAAATGCCAGGTTTACAATACCCAAAGACATGACATGCAGCTTACGAATAAAGATAAAGAAAATCTTCATTACTGAGTATGAGGACTGAGAAGCAATGCACATCAATTGTATCACAGTATTTATTTTATTCTATTTATAGGTAACCCAGCCAGCTTCAGCAAAAAAATTAGGAGAATGTGAAAGCAAACAATGTTGTTGCACAATCAGTTTTCTGCTACTGGATTTAATTAGTAATTAGAGAACAAGAAATTTCTACCTTTTATATCAATAGTTAATGGGCAAAAACTGTGAATTTTCAAGGTTCTCTCTTTATACTACCAGCATGCCAGTTATCAGTTGGCTGAACAAGCCCACAACTTGCTTTTTAAGAGTCTGGTTATTCTCCCATGATCTACATTTTGCAACACTCATAACACGCACTTACCTTGTCTTATTCATTCTACTCAAAATAAGAAAATAAGGATTCTAAGTCTTAATCAAGTCATATTAAGAGCCTGAGGGCATTATGCATAAACAAAAGGAAAATCTAATAAGGTCAAGGCAGGTAAAGAGAATTTGTGTACCTTGAAAAAGTTGATTCTGGAAGACAATATTTGCGCCAACAAGGGGGAAAAAAGGTAGATCATTTAATAACTTGAAATTGTTGTATCCATGAAATAAAGGTTAAAGAACAAGTGCCCAATCAAATTCATCAAGTACCTTTCAAGAGGATTATGCCTTCCACGAGTCAAATCAATCCTGACATTGCTAACAGAAACATCCTCTTCTTTAAGTATCACTCCACCATTTTTCTATGATATGAAATTGAATTACACCCAGAATTACGGACTCTACTTATACACCCTTAGCAAAGACCACAAACGCTTATGCATGTGTATATACAAAGGTACAAAAATAAGGACCTGGGAGCAAACAATATCTTGAGGAGTGACATCTTTGAAATTTTCTAGTTTGTCCTTTGGTACGGCATACTCATTACAGAACTGCCACAGAGAAAATAACACAACACTATAAACTTCAAAAGGTACAACATACAAGTGTAGAACAATAGGTTCATTTGTCATTCTGAAAACATAAACGTTATGAAATTACAAGAATAGATCCACATATAGCCATTATTTCTTACATTCTAGGTTAAGTTAAAAGTACAAAAGGAGTTATCAGCAAGCTCCACTACCTGGTACAAATTCCTCCTGCGAATGCGCAGGATCAAGTCTCTTGATTCCTTCAATTCCTGGTTTGGAGCGGTCTCGATAGTCTTAATTATCGTGTCATCCAGCTGAATTACCAAGGAAGAAAAACAACATAAAAGTTTATGATACAAACAATAGATTATCATACATCAAAGTTCTAGTAACCAGCTTTTAAAACCTTCCAGTACTCAGAAGGATCTTGAATGTAAGATGAAATTTCTAGATAATCATTTGCTTTTAACATTGCATCTACCACCATAAGCTCTATTGCCTGCAAAAAGATAAATCTCATATTAAAAAAATGGGAGTTCAAACTGTAATACTTGTGTCTGTGTGTGTGTGTGTTTTTTTTTTTTTTTGGGGGGGGGGGGGGGGAGAAGGTCTGTACCTCACCATGCAGATGAAAACCTTATTTGATTGAAGGATAACTTTATCTATTTTACCTTTACTTTTGGATGTGTATAAACTGTTCGATACAGATCTGCTCGAGTGGCAAATAACTTGTGGATGGTAAGATCTAGCAAAATTACCAATTCATAAGCAGGAGATAGTGAAGATTAAATATGAATGTTATAAGTGAAGTTGACTGAAAAATACTAACAGTCCTTAGCACGATAGCAAATCTCATCACCCAACACTCGCATTGTCTCCATTAACCTGAAAGGGGGAAAAAGTGTACAATGCTGGAGAAAACTTTCATCTTTATGTTCATTTTTACTTCCACTTCATCTCAAAAGAAAAAGTATCAAAGCACCATTAACAAATAAAGTTAATTTAAGATTTCAATGAAACCTCTGAAACTGAAAGTTGCATCCAAGACCACAAGCTCGGCAATCACGGATAATATAATCAAACCTGCAAAATCATTAATTTGTTGAAAAGATAAAATCTAGAATCAATATTCAATAGTATCAAAACAACAAGCACAAAAATCAAAATCAAGCTTGAAAGTCACTATATTTTACTTGTCCACATCAATTCCATTTCGGCCATTTGCAACAATATCATACAAGAAATGCTTCTCCCCCGAGCTCTACATGTTACACACAAATAGGAGCATCAAAAGTGAGGATAAATCTGAAATGGCAAGTACAATGAAAACACCTGAACAAACATAGAGTTAATTAAAAAATATTTTATCATAATATGTCTAACAAAGGAGAATCTAGAAAAAGATCTTACTTTTGGCGCTGCAAATTCAGAGCTTGCCAGTATCATCTCCTGCCACGAAAAATAAAATATAAATCATGGAAACAGAAAATCTATATTGTTTGTTTAATTATCCTATCCTACAAAGCACATCATAGTCCTCTTGAAACATGCAAATCCAAGAAAAGAGGCAGAAAAGAAAAAAAAAAAAGATGGGTGATTTAGACAATTTTCTCTAGCTATCCAGCAACAAATGGTCTGAAATTCAGTTTCCCACGTAATGTAGTCTATTAATAAACGGAGAATTTCCAAAAATATAAAGCAATTATACTAATAATTATATTCACTTGATGCAACAACTTACAGATCAAGTTATATTCAAGGGGACTATAACATCAGGATTTTTTTTAACAAAATACATCATTAGTTTTTTTTTTTTATTGGTAAGTTACACACACAACCGGTAGGACATGAACCCACTACCTCACCCTCCACCTTGCTACAAAGGGAGGAAGTACAGGTAGAGCTAAAGTTCATTGGTACAAAATAAGTCATTAGCAATCATCCATCGATTATATAGTAAGAATATTCAATAATAATAATAAATTCTTTAACTTTAATCCATATTACAATATGCCAAAAGCAAATGAAAGAATGCTAGGATAGTTAACAAAAACACAGAAGAAATAGACAGCTTAACAAAAACAGCTTACCTTGACTTTTTTAGTCATTTCAGGGTCAATGTCAATATGGTGCTCATCAACAATATGGTCAACCAACTTCACTGACATTTCCTCATGTGACCTTGAAAGCAGACAAAAAAACAAATGAAAATTATGCCTACAAAAGAAAATCAAGAAGAAAGAAGTCGCTAAATCATAGATATCAAGTTTCAACTATTTTTATCTTTTAATGGGAAAGAACGCTAGAATGTAAAAGATACCGAAAGAAAACATTTCCCCTAGAAAGGTAAATGGGAGATAAATGCATTCCGGTGAAACGTACCAATGACCATCAAGTACCCGAGGAAGAAAATCACGTTCAAACATGTGACTGAAAGGCCCATGGCCCACATCATGCAGAAGCCCTACAAATTGGATTAACAAAAAAAGGGGATTCAGTTGACAAAAACTACAAGCAGCATGCCAGAAACGCAATTCATTACCTGCAAGTTTCACCGTTTGAATATCAAAGTGATCAATACCAAGCTCTGAACTCTGCAATAATAGCAAGCAAATATACAGACCATCGTCAAATTCATCAAATTATGTGTTTATGAGTTAGTACAGAAAACAATTTTATACCTGATAATTTTTAAGCTTTTGAACAGCTTCCCCAGCAAGCCAATACACCCCAAGAGAATGTTCAAACCTTGAATGCACGGCACCTGGATAAACCAGGTGTGCCACACCTGAAACACATGAAACATTTGACAAGTAAGCAAGTTTGATCTCTACTCAAAGGTTAACGAATATCTTGTTCTTTTTTTCTTTTTCAATTATTTGATAAAATCTTGCTGCTCTAAATATAATTGAGTTACACTCAACATCGAAGGCATCACAGTGTCGATATAAGTATGAATATCTACTACCAGTGTAGAGACAACCTAACAACAAATAAAGCTCCCTACTTATATACTACATACAACTGTCAGGGAGGAGGAAAAAGAGGGAGGATAGAGCCAGTATATTATCATGGCCAAATAGACACGCCTATTCCTAAACTCAAACACACATATAGACACACTATAGGCCTAATACACCCAAATAAAGCTCGTTACTTATTTACTACATACAACCGTCAGGGTGAGGGAAAAAAGAGGGAGGATAAAAATCAAAGTAAGTGAAGCAAAATTTTACAATCAAATTACTGCTTTCAATCAATATAAATTGTTTATGCCATTCATTCAGATTAAAGAATTTTGCACAGGGTGAAAATTCATAATTTCCTATTGGATTTAGCTTTTGGGATAAGTGGTAGAGCAAATGTCCTAAGTTTGAGTCTGTCTCTGTAATTTCAATTAATATTGCAAGTGTTGGGTGTCATTTTTTAGAAAGACTTTAAGCCCACATGTGAAGGGAGTATTATCGTATTAATTAAATGATTAAATTCACCATTTTCTATTGGTATTTAACAGCAGGGCCTCAAATAATGGGGAGGAGAAAAGACTAGCAAACTCACCAAGCTGTTTCAGCTCACGAAGCCTGCGATACGGAAATCAATCAAATCAATAACCCAAAAATAAACTGCAAGCAATGACAAAAGCACAGAGAGCAAATTTACTGGGAAAAGAAAAAAAAAAATAACTTGCCTTTGAAACTGCTGGGTATCAATAAACTTCAAAGAGAGCTGCGTCAAATAGATAAGACAGTGGTTAAACAAAATACCCTTTAAGTGAATATCATCATGTCAAGAACCTTTTTTCTCATTTACTTTTTGAGCACAAAACTTAACACGAATATTACTATCTAGCATTGAACTATGTACAAAAAATTAAGAGAATTAATTAACGAAGAATGCAAAATGTATCAAAATCCTCCGACCAAACACAGTCTACGAAAAGAGAAAAAAGAGAGGAATATATGTAAAATACGGGATCGAGGTAAATGTTGCCGTGGACGTTGTCGTGGACGTGCTTGGAAAGCCTGACATTTTGGGAGGAAGCGAAGCTGTACATCGGGGACAGATTGAGGTCGTCGTTGCAATAAGCTCCCATTGCTTTTTCGCTTTCTCTTTCACTTTCTTCTTTCTTCTTCTTCTCTCGCTCTCGCACTTGCTCTGCCTCGCTTCCGGAGAGTGGGATTTAGGGGTTTTGAATGGAACATTCTCTGCAAATTTGGTTCTTTTATTATTATTTGTAATTCTTCCTTTATTTTATTATTATTACTATTATTAAGTAAGTAGATTGTCCACATCTCAAACATTTCTTTATCTTACTTACAAAAAAAAAAAACATTTCTTTATTTTTAAGAGAAATGCTGGAGTCTTTAATTTTATCCAACAATTAACCAATAAGGTTGATCCAACACTCTTAATTAATCCTTAAATTAATCATTATTAAATAAAAAAAATTAAATTGTTAATTTGAAATTTCACGTTAATATTGTTAAATAATAATAAGATAAAAATATAATATTTAGTATTACTTTACTTTTGAATTAAACATGTTAATAGTTATTAAATATGATAAAACATCATAAATATTAATACGATAATGATTAGATTTTGAGATAATCATGTATGTTATTAGATAATGATTTTGAAAGGTGTTTTTGGGTTTTGATTTTAAAGAGTATTTCGATAAGATATAAATGTGATAAAAAAAAAATTGTGGGAAAGTATTACATGTTTTGAATTGTTTGTTAATTATTTGAAAAAAAAATGGTGCTTTGGTTTTGAAAACAGAAAATCGATAATAATTAAATTTAATATTTACAAGCTTATTGGGTAAGCAGGTCCGACTCAATAAGTAGGCCGGCCCAAATGAAACCAAAAAAAAAAAAAAAATGAAGGCCTCAAGAAGAAGGAAGAAGGCCCCTAAAGATTAGCCAATGAAAATTATTAGTGCATTTTATCTCTTCTCGTGTAGGAGTTTCAACACTTTGTAAGCCTATGTTATACTCTCTCGAAGACAATTTTGTATTTTGGCCATTCATTTCTGTGTGTGTATGAGATTTAGAGTTTATAACAATAGAACCAAACAAAAACTTAATTAATAATTTTGCATCCCATAAACAGGGAAGAATGAATTCTAAAGGGAAAAAAATAATATAAAATTTTGAATAATTATTATCTAATTAATTTTTAAATATAATAAAATATCTTAAAATTGTCTCCTTTAGGCCTCAAATTTATCGAGACAGTAAAAATTATGTGGACTGTCACATAAATATGTTAATAGACTTATAGTAAAAATTATAATCACCATTTAATCTAAAATGAGTATGTTTGACTATGTAATTTTGTAAGCTAAAAGTACGATTTTAAATAAAATCGTAAAAAGTATATCGTTTTGAGGTGTGTTTTTAAATCACATGTAAATAAAACATACAATTTTAAAGGCTTAACTACAATTTTAAAGATAAAATTATAATTTACTTACACTTAATTTACTTACACATTTTATAATTGTAAATCCAAACGGAGCTAGTCTCTAACATATCCCAAGGACCCAAACTGAAGATCAACAAGACTCAATTGGGACTACAAGCCTAATCGGAGCCCATAACTTTTCGTGCAAGTTGGGCTGGGACTCTGGGAGTGCGTTTTATGGGTTGAAATGGAGTTGAGTTGCCAAAACCAGAAAATCATTTCCCTTGCAGATAACGTATATATAAACGAGGGGCCAATAAAATCGACAAGATTAACTTCCACTTTTCACAACCATGGTGGTTGTGTCGACGCCCACTTCCACTCTATCTTCTCCCACCACCAACCTCACAACCCATTTCACCAACACAATCTGCAAGCCAGTTTCACCATTACTACAATACTTCCACCAAGTTTATGGCAATCCCACGAGACCCAGTAGGCCCAAAGTGCCAAACTCTAATGGGGTCTTGTCTATTAGAGCTTACATGGAGAGTCCCAACTCTATCTCCGGTTTTGTTAACAAGGTCATCGGTTCCCTCCCTGTTGTTGGCCTAATAGCGAGAATTATGAGCGACGAAGGTGGCCTTGGCGGCGAAATTATTGATTTTACCGAGTTCAGAATGCGGGTGGGCAACAAGTGTAGCATTTCTGACTCTAGAGCTTTCTATGAGTTCCAAGAACGACGAGGCCGGGTAATAATATTTTCTAATGTTTTGGTGTTGTATGAAATGTTGGAATTTTCATTCTATAGGTAGCTTTTTTGATTTATTGTTTTGACGAGACAAGAACTGTAATGCTTACTGCTATAATAACAATCCCTTTTTTGTGCGCGTGTTTGTTTCATACACTAAATTTCATGAAATTTATTATTGGGATTGAGTTTGAGGCTGAGATTTCTTTCTGGGTAGGCAGGGGATCCTTTGTATGTTCTACTAAGTTGTTGGCTAGCAGCTGTTGGTGCGGGGCTTCTCAAATCTGAGGAGATTTTGGAGGGGGTAGCCAGGCTTCGAATTTCAAACGATATTGAATTTGAAGAGGAGACTTTCCTTTCTATGATGAATGAGGCAAAAGAGGTTGGTTGGTCTAATTTCATCTGATCCCCATTTTTTCTCATCATTAATAAAACATATTCTGGAACCCTGTTACAAACCGAAGTTGGTGCAGACAAGGTACTGTAAATTATTGTAAAGGACTTACTGATTTTGATTGATTTTGGCTATTGTTTATAGGAAAATATTGCATAAAATGTATTAAATGATAATGGCTCTTCTAGAGGCCAATCTCTCCGGCTTAACAATGGACACTCAAAATATTCTTCTCTATTTCTCTTTCTGCTGAGCAGGTATGTTTTTATAGACCCAATCGGTTACAACCTTCAAACAGAAATTGCCAGCTATTTGTCTAACAACCTAATAGATTCATTACAACTAGATATCCACTAACATAATAGACGCATAAAAGCCCACTATCCTAATTAACCCATTAAAAACCCACTAACCTAATAACCCCTTACAATTATTGCAGGTAAGTTACATTAGAACCCATTGTTCCTTTTTGTTTAACATGCCATAACCAAAAGTAGTCATGTGCATACCCATAATCTAGAAAAAGATCTTCGTTAATAATTTCTTTGATGTTGTGAGGACTGGGTTTGGAAATGGTTTTGGAAAACGCAATTTGCCATTCTATTCCTATTGCAAAGCTGGTACTCCAGGCCTTATCGTGTTTAGTGGTAACTAGGGCTGTACACAAACCGATCCAAGCTGAGCAATGTATGCAGTAGACTCAGTGAAAATTGGTCTGGGCTTGAACTCGGCTCAAACTCGGTCTGAGCTTGGGACCCCCTGATCAAACTTGACTCATTTTTCTTTGAGGGGTTCGAGCTTGGCTTGAACTATCCTGTCATATGAGTGCAAAAGAATATAAATTGGTATTCTACCTTCCTGTTCTGTCACAGAGCCTAGTCCTGGACTTTGGAATGGTAGGGGAAACTAAATCTAAAAGTGCTCTTTGCTATTATGAGGACATCAAAAAAGATTCGGAGATTTTCACCCTTTTTGTAAGGGCTTAAAATGGTTTGTGATTTCTCATTGTTCTTCGCTATGAATGAGCAAAAAAATGTTGGTGGTTATATTAGTTCATCAAGAGTCACTACAATTCTATGTTAAGAGTTTCATGCTTGATGAAAACCCACATTGAATAATAACAACAAAAGTGAGCATTTGATGTAACATTGTCAAATCAAACCCATAGGTTTATGTTTTTGGGTTAAGGTAATGTTCTGACAAGTCATCACTTAGAGACTCTGCTTGTTGTTAATCTCACCAACAATTAGCATCAAGTGAAGTAAACGTTTAACTGGCATCATACAGTACATTTCTGCTTTTTGTTCCACTCAACAATTGATTCCTTGATCTGGTGAGGCTTGAAACCTTTAAGCTATTCTTTGATAAATTCTTATATGAAATGTCTTTCAAACTTTAGAGACGGGTGAAGTCAAAGGTTGCTGCTCCAACCATCCCAATGGAGGTTCGAGTTGAGAAGGCTCTTGAAGCAGTTTATGTCTGCTGCTTTGGGAAGGACCTTATTGAGGAAAGAGATAAGAGTCTATTATTTATCATGCTTGCTTCTGTATTCCCAACAGTCGAGCAATCAGAGATTCAAAGGATTGTCGATGAGAAGGCAAGGAGAGTGGCTGAAGGCAGTGACAATAACAATGTCCTGGAGCCGAAGCCCTTGACAAAAGAAGCTGTAAAAATGCAAATGAAGGACCTCGAATTCCTTAAACAAAACCAGGAGACTTAATCAAAGTGCTGCTGTTGATGCTGTTGTGATTAGAAAGTAATTACTTTGACCAAGTATTGAGAGGAAAACTGTAGAGTTTTATCTTTATGCCATGTTGGCAGCATGAAATCAAACTGAAATTGGTCGCAAATATCTCAAACTTCCATTGTCCATGTTTAGAACACAATGAAACTGGTATTTTGCCATAAAGCAGATACCCTCCTCCATTAAGTAATTCTGAATGCTAGTAAGAGGTCGCAAAGTTTTTACCTTTCCCCTCTTTTGTTTTGTCATTTAGAATACTACTAACTGGATGAACTCAAACAAGTTTGATATTGATTCTTTTTCCATTAGTAATTTCTTGTATGAATTATTTTGAGTTTGTTGCCCGTTGCTCATAGCCTGTAGGAATGTGATTTACTTGGCTGGAAGATAAAAAATTTTGAAAAAAAAAAATTCTAAACAATTATGACAAGTTCAATAAAAGACAAGTGGCAAGTTTTTTTCTAATCTGCATTGGAAGAATTTTTTTCAACTTAGATTATAAAATTGTCATATATTCCTTGAGCATGTGAGGAATACATGTCTTTTTAATAGCATTAAAAAAGTTGATGAAAATTCTATTAAAAAAGTATTTGTTTTTCACACCTTATTAAAAAAGTACGTGTTTCTTACATCTTAAGGAATATATGGCAATTTTATAAACTAGATTAAAAAAAATTCCTTCATCCCAATTTAGAAAAAAAACTCTATTCTTAGAGACAAAGCCTGTGAAAGCATGTATGACAACAATTTCGCTTTGAATAATGTTAAAAACCACACTTTTATCTCATCGCTATCACACCCAATTAACGTGACAATGTCCATGACATTAGTAGGATAAGATAATAGTTATATAAAAATGTGATTTCTAACATTTCTTTCGCTTTTTTTTTTTCCAACTTTTTAGCAGGTTTGCGTCCCAAAGACATGAATGAATTACAGCAAAAAAAGAAGTCATGCCTTCCTAGTATCAGAATTGTGTGCGTGTGTTGGGGGGGGGGGGAGGAAGAACAAGCTTATTTAGAATGGCATACTAACCTGGTTTCCAAATTATTTCATGACAAAATTTTGATTTACGGATTTAACATCTAAAATGTTATAGACTCCAATGTCTACTTTGATTCAAGATCAAACAATTAACCTGCTTTTTGAGGCATGTAAAGAGGACACATTCATTTTTTTGACATCTGCATGAAGTAAGCTCAAACCTTGCATTAAATTGTTTGTCAAATCCACAGAGATTACATTATTTCAGGATTTTGCTGACTTATTACATGATCACATATCAGCAGACAAGAAACTCCGCTAGGAGACGGCTCACACAAAAAGCACAAGTTTTTACTGATACTGGCTTGCTAGTTTACCCTCCTTGACTATGTAGTGTTGTGGAGGAAATTCTTCACCCTTGAAGTACCTCTCCAGCATGTCCTTAACTCCAGCAGCATATCGTAACTGCACAAATTCCATTTAGAGTTAAGAGTTGTGATGAAGGAATTGAACAAATGAAATGGAAACAAAGACAAATCAAAAGGGACAAGACAGCACCTGTGCGTCAATGGTGGTACCAGAAACATGAGGGGTCATAGCATGGTTTGGCATGTAACGCCATGGATGGTCCTTTGGAGCTGGTTGTGGGTACCAAACATCACCACTGTAGCCTGGAGAATCAGAAAACAAAGCAAATCCATAAGCCAGACAAAGATCTGATTTCTTTTATCAATTTAACATATTAAATCTCCTTTTGGCATTTTCCTTTGAGGGCCTGAGGCTGATTGAAATTGAGCACCTTCTCAACGAACTTTCAATTGTTTATTAGTTTGCTAAAACCCATTTGATTGAATACCAAAAAAGACAAAAGAAAAGGAATGAAATACTAATGCTAAATCCCAGGTTTCAATAGACAGATATTTTAACAGCAAATAGGTTCTTTATCTATTGGAGATTCATTTGTTTTGGCCGGTTCTGGAGTTACCTGCAACGTGTCCGCTAGTACAAGCATCAGCAACTGCTTGTGTATCCATGATTGCTCCTCGAGCATTGTTAACAATCAATACTCCCTTCTTGCACTTAGCGATCCTATCTTTGTCAAACAACCCTCTGAGTCACAAGATCAAAATTCGCATAAGTTTTACTTTTCAGAGCATAATCCAAAATATAATGATAGCGAATAAGTGAAATAGAAACATGACATTCAACAGCAGACAGATTCAAACTATATCACAACATGGTATCTAACAAAACTGAGATCCTTGCAAATTAAAGTTTGCGATTGCCATAGAACTAGTGGTAAGGATTGAACTAGTTGCCTTGGTGTTATACTAATTGAGCACTTAGGATTGAGCTCCATACATACATATTGACATACATATACATCAAGCAAGAATATCTGTCTAGTATTGTATTGGATCATATTGATGCAGTGCAAATCAAGAGAGATTGGGATAGTGTTTGATTCAGAAGCAAAAGAAAAAGAGTGGTAAATAAGCTGTAAATTCAAAAGAGCCAAAAATAATAGCAGTCAAGTAGTGATTGGACATGCAATGAAGTCAATACCTTGTCTTGTCAGTGAGAGGTGTGTTGATGACAATTACATCACATTTGGGAAGCATTGCATCAAGATCCTCCTCAAACTTTGCTCCAATCTGATTCTCTAATTCAGGGTCCATCTTGAGACGATCATGATAAAGGAGATTACAGTTGAAAGGTTTCAAACGTTGAAGTAATAGCTTGCCAATTCGTCCAGCACCAACGGTTCCAATTGTCTTTCCCTCAAGATCATAAGCCCTGTAAGCAATAGCTGCAACATCCCATTCCCCTTTAAAAGCCTGATGGTATCCAGGTAAGAAGTTCCTGACAAGAATGAGGATTCTCATGAGCTCATCTTCTGCAACTGAAACAACATTGCTTCCTGTGACCTCTGCAACTGTTAATCCAGCAGCAGCAGCAGCATTCAGATCAATATGATCAGACCCAATTCCAGCTGTGAGAAGCAGTTGCAAATTCTTGGCCTTCTTGATCCTCTCTGCTGTAACATAGGCCGGGTGGAATGGGGTAGTTATGAGGACGTGGAGATCGGGAATGTGTTTTTCGAGTTCTGGTATCATGTACACGCAATTTTAAAGTCAGTTACATGCAAGAGATGCTACAATGCAAGCGAAGAGTGAACAGCCAGACATTACTTTAAATCAGGTGCAACAAATTTATGTAAGTGTGAAGGTAGTATCTGACTATATACTGACCAGAGTCTGGTCCGTCTTTGTCATCAGTGACAATGTACTGGTGGCCTTGTGATTCAAGCCAGTCACGTATGCCCAGAGCTCCCTCCACACAACCCACGAAATTGGGATTCAAAGCAGCATATTCTTTGGCCTTGTAAAACACCCCCACGATTTTCTTGCTTCCAGGAGAAGCCTGTTCACATTGAGAGAAAGAAACATGACCTCACAAACCGTAGGAAAAAAAAATTAAAAAAAAAACTATTTAATCACTCCTGAAATTTTAAGACTTTATCAAATCGTTCCTTGTTTCTATTTTTATCTTTTAGCTCGTTCAATTTATCCACATTATCAAATTGATCCATCAGTTCAGATTCTGTAATTTTTTTTTTTTAGAGTCAACGTAGAATTACAATCAAGGCATTACTAGCCTCTCCCTCACATATGGACTAAATGCACTATATTCTTATTTTCTATATTCAATTTGAATTTCGCACTCAAAACAAACACATTAACAAACAATTCAAATTATAAAAAGTTTCTCAAAATGTAAAACACCCTTTATAAAACTGCATTCTTATTACCTTGTTGTATGAATATTTTGACAAAAAAAATGCTTAACTTCTGTAGGAGTAAGAGTTAATTTACTATTTGAATAATTAAAAAATTAAAAAGTAAATAAAAACTAAAATTAGAGTGGCCATGTGCCTAACCTAAGTTAAAGAGAAATGATCACATGGCCACCTCTGCCATGGTTAGAGGTGGCAACACGGCAACCGCAATAAGTTGGGTTGCCACGCAGCCATCCCAAATAAGGGGATGCTTGGTGTCCAATTCATCCGACCCATCCAATTTTTCTTGTGTTTTTTTTTTAAAAAAAAAATTAAAAATTTTTACATATAAATTAGATGAAAATTAAATGAAAGGGTAGAAAAAGTAGACTTTTCTCTAAACAAATACAGGTAGTCACGGGCCAACCTTCTCAAGTTGGCCATACAATCATTTTTTTTTTCTTTTTAATTTTTTATATCAAGAACATTTTCTCAAATATAGGTCCCACCAAAATACATTGCTAAAGATGCTTCTTACATTTATGTCTTGTCAAAGTACCTTTTCAAAAAAAAACAAAAAAAGAAGCACAAAACAATTATCCAAATAAGTTAACAAATATAACCTGAGCTAATAGAAAATAGTAAAATCAATGACTCAATCATTATTCTGCCGATCAAACTTGCGAGAAGGCTACCCTCAATTGAACCTACTCCTTCGGGGTGGTTTTTTTTTTTGTTTTCCGTAATTTTCCTTCGGGATGTTTGAGTTGGATGATGGCTGATGATAACATAATTAATAATAATAACTAAAAAAATATTGTAGCGTGCCCATAACATAGTCAGTGAGAGCCGCGGATAAGCTTTTCTTTATTATTACTTTTTTCTTTTGGCCAGTGGCATGCCACTTGGGTGGCAGTCAACACTTTTCGCTTGTGACTCACCCAAGCATGATCATCCTGATCCCGCATCGTGACCGTCTGGTTGTGGGAAGGGATTCCACACATCAACGATCAGCCAATACGATTAATCCAAACATTTTCTACGGTCCGATCATACGAATTCCAGCCCCAAAATTAAAGAGAAAAGAAACAGAGAAATTGGCAAACAGCCAGGAAGTAGAAGAACAACAAGAACAGAACTATAGCAAATAAAATTTAAAAAGAAATGGCTAAGAATCTAAGATTGATTTTATGGACATCAAAATTAGAAGCACACGCATATTCTTTCAACAGATGAAGGAAATTCTTACATGGAGGTGCCTAGTGATCGCGGAAGTAGCAGAAGTAGCAGCACCCTTCATCGCCATCTCTCTCACTCTCAAAATATATTTAGGAAGAAAGAAAAGGCTTTCAATGGAATCTCTTCTGTGTTCTCTGCAGCACAAAGAAGCCGCGGCCTCCCCTATTTATATACACAACAAAGCCAACTTTTTTTCTTGGTTGGCCACGCTCAAGAAGTCGAAACTGCCTTTTCTTTCTTCCTCTATTCATTGCTTCACGGGCCACGGCTCCTATTATATGCATGATGGGCACGTGTGCCTTGTCTTATGACCGTGCGGTTCTGTGCCGCCGGATAAGCATCACATATTTAATTGGAATCTCTTGCAATTTACTTCTAGAATTGCTCGTCGGTCCAATCAAGAGACAAAGATGTTCGAAATCTGTTTGTTTAATTGGGCACATAGGACTTATTAAAACTTTTTCTTATTTTTTGCAGTAGCAATTCGGACAATAAAGTATTAAAAATCTGATTTATATTGATTGATATTTATAATAAAAATTGCACACACGACCAAATAATTTTGAAAAATTCTTTTGGTTCAGTCTATTAAATTGACATTAAAAAAATTATTATTATATATATTTTGAATATGTGTAAGAATCAAGCATTATAGTACAGATGTCATATGCTTTATTAATCTAATTTAAAATACACGTGATAATCACATATTTTAAAAATATGTGTTAATTTAATAAATTGAGTTGAAAAAAATAAATTTCAACTTTTTTTTTTAAAAAAAAAATATATATATCATTAAATGATAAAATAGTTTTTTAGATGATTGTATTTACGGTAATGCGGGTTAAAAAGTTAATGAATATGCTTTTTCTATAATTTAGTCGTGATGGATTGAGTGTTTAATAAGAAATATATCTCATGCTACGATTTTGAAGTTAAAATTTTAAACATGTTTCTAAGAGCCTACTATAATCCCTGCCTACGCTTTCATTTCTTTATTTATTTATTTCTTTCTTTCTTTTTTATAGGTAATTATTTTATAAATAGATCAAAACTCAAAAGAATGGAATTGAGAGATGAGAAATAGTGCAATATAAGTATCTTCCACAAATTTATAATTTTTAAATAATTTGCAATTAGAAGAGAAAACGTATAACTTAATTTTTGGTCACTTGCTATCTAGTTGCTAATCGTGAGCTGTGCTTGTCTTAATTATGACTTAGAGGATCTTAAAGAGATCCTCTAAAACACCAAAATCTTTGAATTTTAGCTATTAAGACTTCAAAATATTATAAATTTATTTGAAGTGTATTTTTTTAAAAAGAAAATAAGTACGTAAAATATAGATTTTTTTTTTTTTTGGATAGTTAAATGAAGCAATTTACTTTTCTCACATAATCATACTAATTTTTTACATCTTTTTTGTTGGATAATTTGAAAAATAAAATAAATAGATTATGCTTAGCATGGTAAAGTGGAGCTATATGTATGTACATTACATTAGAACATTCATTTACATCCAATGAACTATCAAGTAATTCACAATGAAAAGCCTAGGACCCAACTATCTTAAAGGCTTACTCATAAAAAGGTCAAAAAAAGCTTAGGAGCTTCTTGCTTAAGTATAATTATTATATAGCTACAAGTCCATCATGTGGCAAATAATCAGGCAACTATCTCTAATGAGCCATACAAAAAAAAAAAAAGTCATCAACTCCAAAACAGGTATGCCCTCTACAGCCCTAATACTCTCTATTACATTTTTATTTCATAATTTTATTGACTTAAGCATCAAAAGTTTGAAGGGCCTTTATAAAGTTTTTCTTTTAAATATCGACTTTTAAAAAACCCTCTATGGTCCTAACACTCTCACCATTGTTTATTTTTGTTATTTAATATTAGAAAAAGTTTACATGAAAAGAACTAAGATAAAAACGAAACATATATTTGGAAATTGGTCATAAAATGACCCAATTCAATATTTCTTAAATAGAAATTCAGAAAATGGGCAGCCCTAAGAGACATTGGCAAATGCAGATTAAGGTAGAGTTTGTTTGTTTGTTTGTTTTTTATTTTTTTAGTAATTGCGATAGAGTTTGTTGCCTTGTTGGTCGACAAGAAGACGATTTAGACACCACTGGGTGGGCTCTCAATTGCTCGTGATTGGGCATCATTGAATGGGAATGATGACTTATATTAAAAATAATAAAAAAATGGGGATGATTGCAATTATGGAGTAAAAAGCATTCAACCTCGTGGCCAATTACAATTTGTCCGCTGGCGCCGCCTTCTCCAATTTCAATTTTGGCCTTTCGTCTTATCACTCGTCAATCGTAGTGAGGGGGGCACTTCGGTCATACTTGGAGAGAATTCAATGTGGAAGGGATAAGTATGACATTAATTGTCTCACGTGGCAGAAATACATCAGTGTTTCCAGTTAGCACCTGATCCTTACATCGGAGGGACTGAGGGAGGAAATACGTCTGGTGGAGGTGGGTCACCGTTAAGTTTTTTATTTTTTGATGGGTCACCCTTTTTTGCTACTATAGCATTTGCTTTTGTTTTTTTGATCATATGACATAGCTTTGTCGATCGATAAAGTTTTTCTTTATACTGAATTAGGAAAATTATTTTCATTAAATTTATTAAATTGATATATACTTTTTTTTTCTAATTTTTAAAATATTTGTGAGAATTATATATTCTATTAATCTTATTAAAAATATATGTAAGAATTAAATACTTTAAAAATAAATAAATTAAATAAAATTACAATCTTATTTGAAAGTACACTTTTTCTTCCTTATGGGTATAAAATTAGACTTCGCTTCGCAGGGCCACCTCAGGGTGTAGACGGGGAAAGCTAGCCCAACTGCAACTTTGGGCCTTCTAAGATTGGTAACTTTAAAGTTTTGCTCCTGTTTGGATTGCCTTTATAGATTACAGTCCCAACTCAACTCGTTTTGGATTTGAGCTGCGGTGGTTGCCGCTCAAGCACATCCAAACTTATTTAGGCCTGTTTATGATTGTGTTAAAAAATAGAATTTTTAAAATTTAAAAGAACTTTTTAGTAGAAGTATCATTTTTAAGCTTTATTTAAAAAGTATATTTTAAGTTGTTAGGGATCTCGGGCCTAAAACTACAATTAGGCCCACCACCCAATTCTCTTGTGGCGCGGCCCGTGTAGGTCAAGCCCAGGCCGCCCACTACCGACCATGGTAACCGAACCCCTAGGTTCGTTTTGTGTCTTAGATCTGGCCGAACTCCTATGTTCGGTTTCGCACAGCAAACCCGGCAGAACCCCTAGGTTCGGTTCCGGTCTAAAAGGAGCTCTGCCGACCTCCAGGGTTCGACTCCCGCATGGTAAGGTTAATGACCTGTTATGAAGAAGGGACAAGCCCCATTATGGCTAGCATTTATGATCGCCGACCTCGGTAATTGTGCCCGCAAGTTACCGATGCCTACTAAACCCATCAAGGCATGATTGATGTGACAAGCAAACAGGAATTTACTTATCGTGGGCCATTACGTCCACGGGCACGTGGATTAATTTTTAATGACCCGCATGGGCATAGCCGATTAAAAGAAAACACAGGGCCCACAGAAAGGCTTCATTAATGAGCCTCGGGGAGCAGCCATATATAAGGAGGAGGGATAGGTTCGGCAAAGGTACGGATGTTTTGACAATAGAATCACTCTAAGTCTTTTCTCTCAAAAAAGATAAGAATCTGACTTAGGCATCGGAGCTATCCCCCGCCGGCAAACCCCCGGCAAGCTCTTGTGTCTGACGTTTTCTCTGTTCTCAGGTTACCGTACAGCCGGAGTCGGAAACTGCTTCAACAGTTTGGCGCCGTCGTGGGAACGATATTGTTCTTACTACAAAACCGATCCGACTGCAATGGGTATCGAGAAAACTCCGCAAGCTTCCCCAACCCAGCGTGGGGAACGGCCGGGCAACCGCGCGTTCGTTCCGGAAACCCCTCATTTAGACAAAGGAAAAGCTGCTGCTGTCCAGCTTTCGGCAGCAGGAGGTGCTTCCCAGACCCCAGAGGCCAGAATGCAACAAATGGCCGAGGAGATAGAAGATCTTAAGCGTATGAACGCATCCCTCGTCCGCCAGCTCTGCCCTAGCCCGCATGGTAGGGTGAACGTAGAGGGACAACCATTCAGCGAAACTGACTCTGATGAACTCAGCGCTGATGAAGAGGAATACGTACGCGTGGAAGGCACGCGAGGTGAAGGCCCTCATGATGGAAGTCGACGAACCGGAGAAGGAGGTCAGCGCGCTCAGGCGAATGACCAACGCCCACCCCAAGGATCAAATGAAGGCCAGACAAGCGGCGCACAACATCGCGCCGCCAGCAAAACGAGCGTCGTACTAGAGATGGTGCACATAGGCGTCGCCTGAACTTCGAAGAGGAAAACCGTCGCGCCCCTGAGCCGGGACACTTCCAGGTTAACTCCCCGCCTCCGCACGAAGACATGCATGCCCTAATTAGGGGCTTAGAAGCAAAGTACGAGCAGCACTTCTCGACATGGGAAGGAAGCAGTCTGCGGTCGATTCAATTCTTCCAACGTGCCCGTTCGGTTTTTACACCGCGCGTAATGAGTTATCCAGTTCCTACCCGGTTCAAGGTCCCTCCCGTTAAAAACTATGACGGAACGGGCGATCCAGTAGGCCATTTGAAGTCCTATAAGGCCCACATCGACTTGCACGCGACGACTGATGAGATAGCCTGCCGCGCATTCCCCCTCACCTTGGAGGGTAGTGCCCAGGAGTGGTTTGGGGATTGCCATCCAGCTCCATTGATAGTTTCGAAGACTTGGCGAAAACCTTCCTCACGCAGTTTCTCGCGTCGAAAGGCGCAAAACACGCTTCAGTTTATGCTGGCTCTGAAGCAAGGGGAGAACGAACCCTCAAAGATTACCTCCAGAGGTTCAATAAGGAGAGAGTTGAAGCGGAGGATATGTCCGAAAGCGTAGTTTTGACTGCCGCCTATAAACGGACTCCACCACAAGGGACCTTTCGTCTTAGAGCTGGCTAAGAAGACTCCTACAACCTTACGGGAGTTCATGGAGAAGGCCGAAGAATTCATCAACCAGGAGGAGATGATGAGGATGTATGCAGAAAGAGACTCGAAGCCCAAAGAGCAGGGTAAGAAAGAAAAGTTCAGCAGAGGAGAAGGAGCTCCCAGCCGTGGAAAAGGTTCGAAAAAGGGCGAGAAGCTGCCCGAGAAAAAGAAGCCCGTAACTGAGCGGGATTATAATTTTACTCCGCTGAACACAACGGTGGCGGAGAGATATACACGATAGTCAAAAGCAGTTTAAGCCGGCAAAGAAGATGCATGCCCCCCGGAGAAACGCGACATGCAAAGGTACTGCGACTATCATCAGGATCACGGCCACGAGACTGAGGATTGCATATCCTCCGGTGGGAGATTGAAAGGATGATCAAAGGGGGAAAGTTGGCCCGGTTTGTGGCGGCTAATAAACCGCCAAATATGAAAAGCCGTACACGGAACAACCCCCTCATGATGAGGACCGCTCGCGTCGCGACCATCGCCGCCCAGCAGCCCCGTTAAGCATCGAAGGCACGCAGATGACCGCAGGGCCGCAGCGAGGCGAGACACCACCGGCGGACAGTGAAGCGGGGCGTCATGACGATCGCAATGTCCGTCGGCGAATAGGATCAGAAGTTCACCGGGACCCCATCGGTGAGATTCATACCATTGCCGGTGGTTTCGCGGCTGGCGGTTCATCTAGCTCTAGCAGAGAGCTTACGCCAGGAGATTATCCTCCGGAGAAGTATTCTCTCTTGAAAGACCCTCTAAGGCTCGCCGCTTGAGCACGAACCGTATCATTCTCAACCCGAAGACGAAGAGGGGGTTTTCTAGCCCCACGATGACGCATTGGTAATCACCCTGCTTATAGGGAACTTTAACATCCACCGTGCCTTGTTTGACAACGGAAGTTCGGCTGATATCCTATTCCTTTCCTGCCTTCAAGAAGATGGGAAATCGAACACAAAAGGCTGGTCCAGCTCCCACCGCCCCTAGTAGGCTTCACAGGGAGAAAGTCCTCCCGGTAGGACAACATTTCCTCTCTTTTTTT